>CAXKVV010001758.1:0-29277 GCA_964058805.1 Schoenoplectus triqueter
CTGCTTCATTATGTCTCTTCCTCTTCGCTAGCATTGTTTGCACATCAACATGTGCATTTGCTCTATCAGTGCCATATACTGATTTAGCCCAGGTATCCAACTGATCATCTAATCCGTTAAACTTCTGATCCCAGTCAGAACTATCCTGTGATTCATCAGATGATGATGTGTTCTTGGTTCTGATAATTTCATTAGATTTAGCAACACGATTAGTATTGTTTTGCACCACAACCGTTGGTTTTCCACTACAGCCGATCTCATTTGGAAAGTTGAGTATCGCCTTTGAACCTCGCATCCGGAAAGCTGCCAGGTCATATGCTCTAGCTGCCTCAATAGCTGTCTCATATGTCCCAAGCCAAACCCGTGAACCCCGTTTTTTCGGGTCCCTGATTTCAGCCGCATACTTCCCCCATGGTCTCTGCCTTACGCCTCGGTATTTTGTTTTCACCTCTTTGACTGGTTGTATACCCCAATCAAAGCATTTCTCTTTTGGTAGGGATCCAGTTTGGGATGGTTTGTCTTCAGTTGGAGATGTTTGACTGCCAAATTGGAGGATGGTCACAGCCGATTCTTTTGGTTCCGATTTAAGTACCGGACTGAGATATGTTTCATCGAGGAGGTGATTCTGGATGAACTCAAGTGAATAATCATGGCAACCGTTGAATGCCATGACAACGAACTTCAAAGGTTGAAGATTGAAGAAACAACACAAACAGTTTTTTGTCAGTTAGTTAATTTGAAAACTCAAAATTTCTCTCTTGGTCTGGTGGAGGGGGGATGTTTGGTGTATTTATAAGCAAAAAAACTTCAAGAGTTTGACCTTTGAAAGCTATCTGGCAGGTCATGCTGACTATTCCTAGCAAAATAAGAAAATTGTAGTAATGTTGACAATGACAAATTCAATAAATGTCTCTTTACTAACACTGCATATGTTTTGCGAGGCTAATAGAAAATGCTCGAGCATATATATATTAGGTATATTAGAAGTATATAGATTATGAATTCGATATAGCTCCCAACCTCCCACAAGCGTTAAAATACATTTCGATGAATCTTATAATATTTTTATTCACTTTACAGAAAGTTTATCTACATAAGCTTAGATTATTTCATTAGTTTCAGGCTTAGCAATTAATCCAGTACTAGTAAGTTAATTCAGAGATACTTTATTAATCCTAGTGAATAGTATATTACTGTGAAAACGATGATCTGATACTGCACGTGATTAAGATATGCCCTACGTGTAAACTGTAAAAGATTGTATGATATAAGTAATCATACAATAATTTACAGTTTACACATAGAACTTGTCTTAATTCAGTATTCGTACTAGAATGAGTTTAGGGCTTAAATATTTTCTCATATTAAAATAAGACCGAAAGGAAGAAAATGGTAATCGTGTTGTATTTTTTTTTCTTTAACTTTATAAGGTTTGATCTCAATATATCTTTTAATTGATATCATATATAAATAATGATTAAATATTACGTTTGTACTTAATGATGTCGCTCCACTCAAAATATCCACTAGTATTCGATTCTTAATCGGGTATTGAAAGATATGCTTGCACTAAAATGAATTTGGTAAAAAAAAAATGTGTAGAAACTAGTCTCACATGATATTAGTTAGCTAGATGTTCATCCCTTTGTTTAAATAAAAAAAGGCGAAACGAATAAGAAGACCAATAACTTAAATTTGGAGTCTAATCCAGTAATTGAACTTTAAATAACTAAGAACTAAATATATATGTAGTCATATGTGTTGTCATATGAGTAAAAGGTCTATTCCTAAAATTATAATACTAATTATATTTTCATATATTTCTACTAATTAATTAGGTTTGATTAGTCTAATTTAATATAGTTGTCAAAACCAGAGCGAGATTCTAAAACATGATGATCATAAATTCATAATTATAAAAGCGTAAGGAAACGAAACAAAAAGGAAAAAGAAAACAAGAAAAAGAAAAACCAAAGAAAGAATTATATATAGGTCTTGTTTTTTTATTATTGTTTTGAAGTAGATAAATATATCGGCCTTACTAAAACAGAAAGAGTCGTATTGATAATTATCACCATTTATGAGCCCGATTTGACCTGGCCCAGTCTCTTTCTAGTTTTGTTTAGGCAACGTTGCAGTAAACATCCTGATACTTGCTCCTTACTCGTCTCTGTTTTTTTCTTTTTCTTTTTTTTTGCCTTTTTTGGTAAAAAGCTATGTGTGGGATCTTTAACAACTAAAATTTTTGGATAATTTTAACAATAAACTTTAAATAAATTCATAAAAAATAAAAGATAAAAAAATAAACTTTGCAAACACATTCTTAAATTTATAGATTTATATTTGTGTTTCAAATTTGATGCAATTTTAGTGTCATTTGATATTCTATCAAAAATATTAAATTATCATATAATTTTGATAAAATATGAAATGATACTCAAATTACACCAAAATTGAAATAAAATTAGTCTATAAGTTTAATAATATATTAGTAAAAAAATTTCATTTTTAAATTTTTATGAATATATATAGAATTGGTTATCAGATTGTAAAAAAATATTATCAAGGAATTTAGAAAAAAAGGAAAACAATGCTAGTCGGCCTGCAATTTTTTAATTTAAAATATGCCTGTAGACCCCAACTCCCACTAGTCCGTCTACAATTTTTTTCTTTTTTTTTCTTAATTACCGACAATATTGATTGAATGAGAAAAAAATCCAGCACCGATGTGATATATGTCAACGCATAAATGTATGTGAACTAGGGTGTCAATTTTTGATCCGACCGACGGGTTAATCCGATCTGACTTGAATCTGATCCATCGTGACACTATCTGAAGATAAATGAGTCGGATATGGATTCAATTTTTTTGACCTAAGGGTCGGGTTCAGGTCAACCGGACCTGACCCGATTAATTATATTTTTTGAAGTAATTTTATGATATAGTACTAATTAAAGCTTAAATATACACTAATTATATACTAATTAAGATTAATTATTAATTAATCAATATTTTTTCTTAAAATAAAATAAAAATAATTAATAAATATTTTATTATTTTATACGAATCGGACATGAGTTAAGATTTTTTGATCCGAATTTAATCGGATCAGGTTCGGATTGGATAAAAAATAATAATAAAATAATGTGATCCAATCCGACCCGACCCCTTGACACCCCAAATGTCAGTGCTCAAATGTCAGTGCTCTTGTTCACATCTTCTAAATTACAGTAGAAAGAGATCAATTTCGAATTTAATTGCTCTCTATGGAATGTAGTAGGGTTGAATTGTGAATTTACTGACAAGAATGGGTATGATACATTAACTAAGGCTATAATCTGTCGGGGCTGTACGGTCAACAAAGCTAGGTAGTTTATTAAATAACACAAGTTTGATGCTTGATAGACGGTTTGACCCATACTGAGTCCAACAGTTGAAATATCAAATTGACCATTCATACGCTGAGAAGGATTCGATGTCACTAAAGTGGCATGCGGTGCTATTAATTTATCTTGAGTTTATGTTTTAAAGTATAATATTTAAATTTTAAATTTAAATTATTATTTTTTATTTTTTATTTTTATGATAGATGTATATTCGTAAAATTTCATGATTTTTAGAGATCATTTCATATTAAATCAAATAATAAAAAAATAAATATAGAAAGATAAATCAATCATAGTTAATTTAATTCATTCATTTGTTATCATTTGATATAGCATAAAATGACCTTTAAAAATTACAAAATTTTATAAACATACATTTATTTTTATAAGATCAATGATTTATATTCAAAATTTAAGTATAAAACTTTAAAATATAAATTAAAAAATAAGTTGGCAGAATATGATACCAGCTTTAGTGGCATCGGATTTCCGTTTTTACCTTTCCCTGTTATTCTGGAATGTTTTGAATTTATTCTGCTACTTTTCATATGTGGTGGAATTAATTTTAAGTCTAGTTGATTCTATTTTTTTGTGGTAGAAATTTTAATTGGAATTTTTTCTGTTGACGTAGAATTGAACAAATTTCATAACTACTCTTTTCGGCCCTTAATTTCATGAAGCACCATGACTATTTTGTTCAATGAGGTCGGTTTTTTTTTTTGTGATTTAGTTCAACTATTTTGTCAATTTGATTTTAGCAATCAATTGAATGGGAGATTCTACTAATGAAATAATTTTAGACTATTCAATTTTGAGTATCGGATGGCTAAGACAAACATCTTTTCATGACTAGAGAAAAGAGATTGATGAGTATAAATCATTGTTGTTGATTAATAAATTAATGGCACTTCTTCCAATCCATAGCAAACTATCTCTTGAATAATGAATCTAGAAAAATGAGTTAATACTTTTCATGCTAAATCCTGAAAAAAAATTGTCCTTTTCTAAAAATAATTATCGAACTGCCTACCTTACCCATATTATTTTAATAAGAATAGAAAAAAAAACAATAGATATCAATATATCATCCATCCCACTTTGTGACATCTAGCTAGGACCAGGTCACCATCCCACAACGGGCCGAAAAGGATATTGCAATCGGCATGGTCCCCTGGTAGAAGAAAGCATAGGTGATAACAGTATGACTTTATGAGCTCAATTGCAGATTACAAGCGAGGGGAATTTGGCCAAGTCAAACATGCATGCAAGTCAGAGCAAGGCGGTACATATTATAACTAATTAACAATGGTCATATGGCACTGTGTCTCTGGCTATATATAACCGCATAATTAATTGGTTGGTATCTCCATAATATCCAATGGAATATTGTGTGTAGTGTAGCAAGGTACATAGCTAGTTGGGAACAGTTCAAGAATGTTATTGGTTTATTCTAATCTAATTAATTTGTCAATCACCAGTCCCCAAATTATAAGAATCAATCAACAAATAGTAATCAATTTTCTTGTCATAGATGGAAAACTCAGTAAATGCTTCAGTTAGAGAGTGGAATTATGCTTAAGTTGGGCTTGTTCAAATTTATGCTTAGTTAGGAAATTGGAATTGAATCAATTTTAACTGATACTGAAATAGGGGCTAGAGAGAGTCGACTCTTTAAGCTATAATTAATTGCTCCAGTTAGGAAGTAGAGATTTGCAAATCAAATCTTTGAGAAAGTCTACGAGCTCATCACATTATAATTGTATAATATTTGTCCCCAATTATACGTTTAGTAGGTAATTGAATACTTCTCAGATATTGTAGACTCAAACATGTCCTCTCTACTATGTTAGAAACAGCACAAAACACAGCCTGTAATGATTGCCTGATTCTGGGGGTCAAAGAAAAGATTTAAAAAAAACAGAGGCATTTAATCTCCATTCTGTGAACTGTGATACAATAACTGCCGATGCCAACATATGGACTTTGTCCTTTTACAAGATAAGCTTCCATCTTCCTTGATACTTCACTTTAACATACTTCTCAACATTAAACAAATACATTTATAGTTTGCGCACAGCTTGTTCTGTTATTTCTAAATACTTTTTTCTCTCTTTTTTTTTAATTTTTTTCTTCCTTTTTTTTTGTAAAGCAGTAGCACATCTGTCTAAAAAGCACACAGGTTTACCTATGTAAAACAGCAGGAAAAGAAGGAAAAGATCCCAAGCAATAAAAATCTGTAAACTGGTACTTGGGTACACTGTATCAGCAAAGCTAAGAGAAAGTAAATAGATAAACGCATCAAAAGCTGATCCTTGCACATTACCAGTATCAATTGATGAACTTCGATGACCAATTCTAAGAATTTGCTTCCTTATACATTCACTTTTTAAGTTGGATAAGCAATATTCTTGCTAAACTGCATATATTGCTGAAATTTACAAAGTCACGAGTAGCTCATATAACTTAACAAGCTAAAATAACATGGTTTGCCAAACCCTTTACTCAGCGACTTTCTGACAGTAACCAAAATATAGTTTTCTCTACAACCCTTTTATAATGAAGAACAAAACAAATAAAAGAAAAAAAAATCAAAATATTTCCAATGAAAACAACAATTTACAGAAAAGCCTGAAGAACTTGTCAATTGGGTTGTATACTTATATTGTCACTTTATCTCAGTTGACAATAAGCCCCAAGAGTGAATGTGAAGGCATTGGAGACAGCAATTGCACGTTTAGAAATCCTTCCCAATCTGAGTCGTCGATCATCGACAGCTCAACCGTTAAATCCTCATCTGTTTCTATCAACCTCTCCTTCTTTACCTCGGTCATCGGTTCTTCCACAAACTCTCTTCCCCTCTTCTGACCAAAAAAAAAATTCTTATCTATCATTCCACCACAGTTTGACAAACTGGATGGAGCAAACTTTGAAATTTCAATGTTGTTAGCAGTGTCTGAAGCATCAGTTTTAACCCCATCAACACGGCTATGATTTTCCTGCACTGATTTGTCGATAGTACCAATGCTACCTATATCGTTAGGAAAATTCAAAATTGCCTTGCGTCCACGCATGCGGAAAGCTGCATGGTCGTATGCCTTAGCTGCCTCAATTGCTGTGTCATATGTCCCAAGCCAAACACGGGACCCGCGCTTCTTCGGGTCACGTATCTCAGCTGCATATTTCCCCCATGGTCTCTTCCTGACTCCACGGTACTTTCTCATGTCAATCAAGCTCGGACTCTTTTCAGGTGTCTTCATTGATGGTGAGCACCACTCAAATTTTTGTACCAGTGGAAGTGGGACAGTAAGAGATGGTCTACTTTTATCGGGGTATAATTCACAGCTGAATTCTAGCGTCTCCATAGCCGGTTCAGTCGGTTCTGGTTTGATGCATGCTTTGGGGAGGTCCACAGAGGATTCGCCGAGGAGATATTCTTGGATTAGTGCAAGTGTTTTGTCATGGTTGTTTGTGAAAGCCATGAGTGAGGTTCTATATTTCTTTTTGATTGAAGAGTTGAATTGGTTCTAAGTACTGATGAGTTCGGAGACTGTTTCCGAGTACTGTATTTATAGAGATAAAATGTGTGGGGCTAGCTGTTTTTAAGAGTAATTGTGATGCTCAAGCAAGGATTAAAGTTAGCACAAGGTCTTTGGCGTCACGGCTCCTGTACTGTTTGAATGACATGTATTAAAGAGAGAAACACAAGTTTATTTTATCAAAAAAGGAAACCAAAAAAAAAAAAGCCTACAACTCAAGAACTTGTTCTCAAGATTTTGCCGACAGAGTACGTGAATGGGAACGAGTTACATGTGTATTTGATAAATAAAATAGTGCTAATTGAAAATGTTTTAACATATTTTAGGTGAAACAAAGATCAGGAATTATTATTTTTTTACTTCAAAAACGTTTTTATCTTTAATATTCAACTTGGATTTGGCTTTTATTTCTATATAATTTTCATCTGCATGTTTTAATACTATCAAAAATAAATTCTTTGAAAGAATATCTTATCTAGGTTTTTCATTTTTAATTTATTTGTCAAACATAAAGTTATTAATATACTAAATATAAAAGGGAATTTACAATTCTTCGATAAATATAGAGTCAGAATAAATTTCGAAAGAGGGGCATAACGTATTTATTTGAATTTACAAGTATAATTCCCTATTATTTTTCAAAGTACCAACAAATAAATAAAGAAAAACATTCTTTCTGGATATATAAATAAAAACGATCCGTGCTATGCGTCCAACTCTCTCTTTATATATATATATATAAGCGCCCCATTGATAGGAGCAGGGGCGGATCCAAGGTAGGCGCCAGCCGGCGTCCGGGCATCCTTTCGGTTCACTGAAAAATAAATGTCGTATGGTAAAAAATAAAATTTCTTTCGACCCGAATATTCTATTTATTTGAACCGGGCACCTCCTATCAATCGTTTCTGACTCCGCCCCTGATAGGAGTAGGCCAAACTCCTGTAGGAGAATTGCATTAAAATGACATATACCCTAAGACCGGTACAATTATTTGTACACAAGGTTTAGTAACATCAACGCAATCAGAAAGTCAAAAGTCAAAATAAAGTCAGGTGGTCGTTGTTTGTAATAATGGAACGAGTCACCACAAAATTATTGGCGAAATTTTTGCGAATCAGTTGTTTGTCCAAATCCGGACTCCTTTTATTTAATATATACATAACTTGAATTGGTATGTATGTTAATCTTGTAATTTTTTTTATAAAAGAATGGAGAATCAAACTCTTAAATTTCATAAATGAAGAGGTTCAATTTACCTCAATCATGTCTTCATTTTTAAAATTTTTAATAACTCAAAATTAGAGACTAATATAGTAAATTAAAAAGTTAGATCTTATCTAAGTCATTTTATTTATGTATAGATTAAAACTATGATGTTTGAATATTAATTGCTAGATGTTCATTTTATAACTTGTTGATTTACATAAAATAAAAGAGAAAAAAATGAATAATTTTGTATGTACAAGGAGAAAAATAATATAAATCAAATCTAACAGTTTTGTTTTGATAATTTAGTTTTAAATTTTGAGTTTTTAGAAATAAAAACAGTAAAGGCATGATTGAGGCACAAAAAATTAAGGTATTTGAACTCTCCTTTTATAATTACTCATAAAAAAATTCATTATAATTTAAAAAGGTGATGATAATGAAAATATATACGTCCACCTCATACTGTATTCATATCCCTATATACAACTCCCTTTGCCAGGCTTTTAATTAGGGGTGTCAATTATTGACCCGATCTGATGGGTTAACCCGATCCGACTTGAACCCGACCTGAAAATAAATGGGTCGGGTATGGGTTTGATTTTTTTGACCCGAATCGGGTCGGGTCGGGTTCGGGTCAACCCGACCTGACCCGATTAATTATATTTTTTTGAATTAATTTTATAATTTAGTGCTAATTAAAACTTAAATATACACTAATTAAGATTAATTATAAATTAATTAATATATAATTATTTAAAATTATATAAAAATAATTAATAAATATTTAATTATTTTACACGGATCAGATCGGGTCGACTCGTGACCTGATCGGGTCGGGTATGGGTCAAGATTTTTTTACCCGAATTTAATCGGGTCAACAAAAATAATAAATAATATGACCCGACCCGACCCATTGACACCCCTAATTTTAATCAATGTCAATAATGAGTAATTTAAGATATTTTGGGGAAATTGACTAAATTATATAAATATAAAATTTCCTCTAATATCCTGGGGGAAGATGACTTAATATTTTTCTCTATTTTTTTTTTAATTTTGAAATGCACTTGCCAAAGTAGACGACTCATTTATTTGTCTTCTATAAACATAATCAGTTTGGATCTGCTTTTATTAAAATTATATAGTGGTATCTTCATTTTATTGTGTATATAGATGTAATTATTAAACGTAGGCAGAAAATTTTTTCATCTAAATGTATTCTCAATAGAACAGATAACTGATGAATATAAATTGAAATATGAATTGAAATGGATAATTAATAGATAATAATAAAAATCATACAAATTTTATAATTAATAAACACTTTAGAGTTGGCGAGCAAAATTTTTGAAGTAATGTATACACTTAATAATAATAGATTATAATGATAATAATTATGGAAGACATGGAGAATTTCAAAACCATCAGAGTGAAAATTATAAAATCTAAGCGGGGTTAAGTGGGAGATAATTTCTTTGAACCTTTTCTGATTTGCTCATCTCTAATTTAAGAGTTAAAGAAATTCAACATCCGTCTCTTTTCATCATCTTATCTACCATTTTATTTCTTTTCTCCCAATCTCTTGCTGCAGCCTACGAACTACGAAGTTACAACGCATGAGTTTATACCCAATAATAGTAGGGGAAATTGGAGAGTGGTGTTGGGAGCACTGTATCATCACCTTTAAGAAAATATAAATTATTTATACTTATATTATGGAATAAAAAATATATTTCCAAAGATATATATAATTTTTCTACAGATTCAAATATAAAATAAAAACATCACAGTATATTGATACAGTGACCAAATTGACAATTTCCAACTCCAAAGGACGGAACAAATTAAACAATCGTCATCGTGATGTGGGCGTCTAGATTTTTTTTATTTAAACGGATTAGAACAACTTCAAGTCAGAAAGGGAGAGCAAAAAGGTGACCTCGTTATCGGTACGAAGGGGAGAAGAAACCGGGCTGTATTCGCTGGATGGATCCGAGAAGTGTCACGACCAGAATGCTGCCAATTTATCATTTATGAGCTTCAACCCAACTTGATTGGGTCGTTATCCGACAGCAGACTCCCAGTAGGCTGCACCAATTGCTTTGGATCGTCTTTAAAAACAAGAGCTGTCATGAGTAATTGAGATTGAGAAGGCTGTTTTGCAATGAGGTGGAGGAGAGAGCAGCCGCATATTAATGTGCTTCAGGATTGATCCATGATTGTGATCTTTTTTTTTTTATATATATATAATAATGTCTCATTTCGAAGTCAATCTAATTCTTCAACAAATATTTTCTAATTAAACTAACTAAACATTCCTTATTATATAATATGTAGACATAATAATTATTTAATTCACATACTAAAAGTAAAACACATCGAGTTATCTTCAAATTTAGATTTATATTGCTTAATACATTCTTTATATTAAAATCTTATGGTACAAAAAAAATCTTATGGATACAAAAAAAAATTATTTTTCAAGTTTTTTTTAACTATTTTTTGAATTTTTTTTAAAAGTGACATATTTTCTTATGCAAATATTAATTATTTTATTAATTTTTAGAGTCCTTTAAAAAGTCCAAAACAAATAATTAAAAAGCACTAAAAATTAAAAAAATATATTCCATACGATTTTAATATAAAAGTAGCACAAATTAAAATTTAAAAATGATTTAAAAATCATACTCCGGAGGTCTCCATGGTCTTAGCTCAGAATAGTTTTACGCCAGATACTAATCTTATTCTGATTAATTAAAGCTTCTAGCTAATTACAAAGATTAAGGATAAGTTAGAGCATTTATTAAATTATATTATATAGTTCTACTGTTCAAATCATCAATTCGAATAATTTATAAATAATAAAATTCTCAAAAAAACAAAATTATTATTCATCATTCATTTCATAAACAAAAATTTAGAAATCAATTCTTAAATTATTGATTTCTAAATTACAACATTAACATAAAAAAACATTGTTTTCCGATGAAACAAGAACTGATTTTAATTTAACTACTGTACTGCTTTCGCTACTGTATGCAGCATTTTGCCAGAACATATCTATATGTAGTTATGTACACGTACGAGATTCTGTTTGGATACGCAATGGGGGACGACAAATAAAAATATAAGATGGTTTGTACCCACAATTTCATATTGTCCAGAGGCGAATCAGTATGTACCGCAGAGAGGAATCAGCATTTCGAATAAGGTGATCGAAAAATGATAGAGTTATGAGAGAATTGGGGGGAACGGAATATAAAAAAATTTATATTTTTATTATTAAAATGGTTCAATAATTACTTAATTTAACCAATTTTTTTTAGAAGTTGGGGTCTGGCCTATGCTGGTCCGCCCCTTCCCTCCGTCTCTAATGTACTGAATATATATTGATCTTTATTTTTATACAGAAAATCTGTAATTAGTTAATGAGGAGGTTCCAACATCACAAATTGTATGTGCCACAAAGTATCACAAATTTACTTTTCAATTTATATTTCAAAATTCTGACATTCAATTTTTAAATCCAAATGATTGAATTATTATTTTTTACGAAAAATAAGTGTTCATAAAATTTAATGATTTTCAGTTCTAGATGAAATAATAAAAAAATATATTAGAATTAATTAATTGATGTGATTCTTTAATAACTAATTATTCTGACAATCTTATATCATGTAAAATAAAAAAAGATCCTTAAATGAAATTAACAAATGTATTCTTAACTTATGGACTATTATGTTTCAAATTTCATATAACTTGAGTATCATTTGATGTTTCACCAAAGACTATTATTTAAATTATTACAATTATCATATAATAGACTAGATTTATCACTTTGTCCCTAACATTACTTTGTAAAGTAATGTGCTCTATTGTAATGTGCATAGTAATATGGTCCATGAATAATTCATTTTTGTCTGAGTCAGATGTTTCACGAATAATTCGTCAGTTTAATATATAATATATTTTTTGATAAAATATATTTTATTCACAAATAACATGGTTTTTTCGTGAAAAAAATACATAAATAATATTTTTAAATGGGTTTTATATTGTTTATATTTTTTTAAGTTTTAATTTTTTAATATATATTTTATTTATATTATATAAAATAAACTATTCCGGAATTATATTCATATTATACCTGAATCTCAATTTTTTTTATCTTGCCGAATCTTTCTCGAATCACAAACTTATTACTACGATAATTTGCGGTTGAGTGCTCCATAATACCGTCCTGTGTTTGGTATTCAGCTCTTTTGCTTTTGTACACAACCATGTAAATATTTCTGTTTTAATGAAATTGCAGAAGGGCAATTTCCTCTGTTTCAGAAAAATTATCGTATATAATTGATCTTCGATGAAATATCAAGTGATGAAACTTAAACCATAATTATAAGTTTAAAAATATATTTGGAGTTGGGTTATGTTGCTTTGTATAGCATGAATCTCACCCGTACTATGAATAGGTTCTTCATTTTTAAAATCAAGATGGTTAATCCGAACCGTTCAAAATGATTTTATGTCAATATTTAGTTATAGACTAAAATTTATATTTTTAGAATTTTTTATTATTTTTTAAAATAATTACAAAATCACTTCATTTGGATGACTCATATAATTAAATTAAGTAATTTTCTAACTATTTAAAAAATAATAATAAAATTTTAAAAATATAAAGTTTGATCTTTAATTAAATATTCATATAAAATTATTTTTGAGCGATTCTGATTAACCATTGAGACTCTGAAAATGAAGAACTAATTCTTATCATGAGCGGTCTATGCTATGCATAGCACCATAACTCAATTCATATCTTTATAAATACTTTTTATTTTTTTTATTTGTTTTGAGTTTATATAAAATTGATTGTCAAGAATAAAATTATCTAAATAATTAATTGTTAAGCATCTACATCCTAAGTAAATTTTAGTTCAGTAGATTCATACGTAATCGAATTTCAAAATAAATCGAAATAGACATGCTGCACGTGCGTACGAGTGAAATCTTTACATAATTAAATTCCAGAGATTGTGCGAAAAAAAATATATTGGTAAGAAATTACCTCTACAACTACAAGGGTCGCCTGCTGGGTTATCCACTTGTAATTTTCCTCGCCTTCTACTTTTGTGGCGAATTGTGTTTTTAGTTGACAAAATTTTCCTAAATTAATAGCCGTGTTGAACAAAATTTCTATATTTCGCAACACTCTTCGTACCATATTCAATTACAGGGCGGTGGGAGGTGGCAGAGACGCTTGCATTAATTGTGACTAAATCTGGTAGAAATCCAGATTATTTTTTATGGTTGTAAAAGTTATCTTTCAATTTAGTGGTTAAAAAATAACTCTGATATGAGAGGTCAACAAAGAATTCTCCATCCTTTTTTTGTTTGTTTTTGAAGCAAGGTGAGGCTTTTGGCCCCTTCTTTTTCATTGAACTGATATACAGTTACCGAAGTTATAAAGGAAACTCCCCAGACTCCAACGACAAATTGGATGTCTTTTCCTGAGTTTCCTTCCCAAGTAAATGAAAAACATTTGAAATATAATGAGAAATGTTATCTGAAATGTAACAGAAAGTATAACAATTAACATTCTATTATCAGCCTAGAAGAATCCAAATTAATTACTATGGTTCCAAAAGTCAATCTTTAGTTCACTATTTAACATAATAATTTTTGTATAGAAAAAAACTTGGGAGATAATATCGGTAATACCATCATCAATACTAACTTTGTAATTTAATTAAGTTAAATGATTTATTATTCATATTAACGGCTTTCCATATTGATTTTGATATCTTCATAAAGAAAAATTTATTTGAAATAACTCATTATTTTAAAAAAATGTTGGGATTACCATTTGATTTGGGTTCTAAAAAAGACGGAACAACAATAAACACGTAATTTTGAGCCTCAAATACATCCGGAATTCAGGATTGAATTATCTCCATTAAACCCTGAGTAAGAAAATCATCTAAATACATACAAAAAAAGCAAATTAAATAGATGTGGGTTATTAAATTATTATTATTTCTTGTATATATATATATATAATATGTTGGATTATTAATCAATCTGATATATGAATTTCAGTTTTCTAAATTC
This sequence comes from Schoenoplectus triqueter, assembly GCA_964058805.1. Taxonomy (NCBI): domain Eukaryota; kingdom Viridiplantae; phylum Streptophyta; class Magnoliopsida; order Poales; family Cyperaceae; genus Schoenoplectus; species Schoenoplectus triqueter. Next base: position 14,244 of record CAXKVV010001758.1, read on the forward strand.
TCTCTTCATAATACTAAATTAGTTTGGATTTAAGTAGTTCAAAATTTCTTATTCTGAACTTACAATACACAACTCAATATTTAATTAAGAAATGTTTTTTAAGTATTTTCTGTTTTTTTTAGACAAGGACGTCAAACATTCCACTTTGAATGCTTATAAAGATTTTTTTTTTCATATTGATATTTCGAATTAGAGATCATCCTGATCTAGTATTTTATTTTCATTTTCTACTAAACCAAAGATTTGTTCTCCACATTATACAGAACTAGCTATATACCCGCGTGTTGCAGCAGAATTTTTTATTTAAACATTAAAATATTATAAAAAATTAAAAATTCACATTTATCTAATATTAAATTATAAATTCACCAAATTATAGAGAAAACATATAATAAAGACTATATTTAATCTTGGATGAGATTTTTGCACAATATGAGTTAATGATTCATGATTTTTATGGCAAGAAAAGAAAAATTATTCTAACATATATTATCACCATTAATTTCTTATCAAATATGCACAAGGTTGCTAAATAAAAAAACAAAAATTGGAAATAATAGTATATAAGGGAAAGAAATGGAGAGAAAGAGTGGATCAATGGACGCGATCATATACGTTCGATCAACCAACAATAAATATTATCCGTCTAATTGAGAGATAAAATGGGTATAATAAAAATTTACCATGATAAAAAATGGACCCTCCAATTCTTAGATGTTTTATATAATAGTATAAATATAGATATAGATTAACTTGTGACTTCTCCAGCGGCTGATCAAAAGACAAAAGTCCCGACCTATACGGGGTAAAATCAATTAAATTCAATCCATCAAATTTTTAATAAGAACAAATGTCAATGCCAAATTACGGGGCAGGTTAACGGGATTCAAAACCAATTATAATATATTAAAAAATATAATGTAAAAATTTATTAAAAAATAATTATATTGATAACAATATTAAATATTAAATAGATTTTAAATTATAATGTCATTAATATAATATAAGCCAATAATATATCGTACGCATAATAAATATTAAAAAAAAACTAAATTGATAATCAATTCTTAATACATAAAGAGGATTAAACATCTGAACTTTTCAAGTATTCACATCATTATTTTTTCCACTATTTATTTTATTTAAACCTCTTCTTCTTGGATCCAAGAGCTCATATAAAATAGGGTTAATATTCTGATATGTCACTGAACTTCAATGTTTATTTATATTTGATCGCTGAACTTTCATTTATTTATTTTTAGTCACTGAACCTTGATGTTTATTCATATTTGATCACTCTTATTTTTTTCATTCAAAAATAATAAAAAAACTAATAAAAAATAAATATAATTTTATTTCATTTATCTATTTTTTATTTCAATTAGTTTTGGCAACAAATATAATTTCATTTCAATTATTTTTGAATTAAAAACTAATAGGAGTGATCAAATATGAATAAACATCAAAGTTCAGTGACTAAAAATGAATAAATGAAAGTTTAGTGACCAAATATGGATAAACATCGAAGTTCAGTGACATATCAAAATATTAACCCTATAAAATAGATTCTTTCTCCTCATTTAAAATAATATATGTATTAACTTTTAAAATGATTTTAACTTTTTATATGATTCTTTACAAATCATTATGTATTTAATTATACTATTTATTATTATAATTATTATAATTATCATTATTATTTAGCATTTAAAAATATTATAACTAAATTTTCTTTAATGTGAAATTTTATATTGTTAATTATTTATTTGAGAACTATATTGTCGGGACAAAACCTGAGTTACAAAGGGTAGGGACTTAGTCAACGCGAGCTGATGACTCGTGCTTACTGAGCATTCCTTGTTGAAGACCAGCAATTACAATGATTTATCCCCCATCACGACTAAATTTCTCAAGATTACCCGGGTCTTTCGGCCAAGTCTATAAACTCGTTGAATACATTAGTGTAGCGCACGTGCGGCCCAGAACATCTAAGGGCATCGCAAACATGTTATTGCCTCAAACTTCTGTGGCCTAAACGGTCATAGTCCCTCTAAGAAGCTAGCTGCGGAGGGATTCCTCTGCATAGCTAGTTAGCAGGCTAAGGTCTCATTCGTTAATAGAAGTAACGAGACAAATCACTCCACCAACTAAGAACGATCATGCACCACCACCCATAGAATCAAGGAAGAGCTCTCAGTTTATCAATCATTGTTATGTCTGGACCTGATAAGTTTCCCTATGTTGAGTCAAATTAAGACGCAGGCTCCCGCTGAGTTTAAGCATATAAGTAAGCGGAGGAGAAGAAACTTACAAGGATTCTCCTAGTAATGGTGAGCGAACCGGTAGCAGCACAACCTTAGAATTGCGGTGGCCACGCCGCCCGAATTGTAGTCTGGAGAAGTGACCTCAGCGACGGACCAGGCTCATGTCCCCTGAAAAGGGGCGCCAGGGAGGGTGAGAGCCTCATCCGGCCCGGACCCTGCCGCACCATGAGGCGCTGTTGGCAAGTTAGGTTGTTTGGGAATGCAACCCTAATTGGGCGGTAAACTCCGTCCAAGGCTAAATACTAATGAGAGACCGATAGCGAACAAGTGTCGCGAGGGAAGATGAAAAGGACTTTGAGAAGAGAGTCAAAGAGTGCTTGAAATTGCTGAGAGAGAAGCAGATGGGGGCCGGCGAGATCGTGAGAACATGCTTGTAATCTCAGGGCGTGGACCGTTGCTGGTTGTGCCAGCGGTACGAGACCGGGCTCATCCCGAATGTTGCCGTCGGCTCAGCTGCCTAACCCGTGCGTGCTTAGCGTGCCCCATCGATACAGCGCTGCGGGCGCAACGGCCTGCGGGCTCCCTAGACAACCCGTCTTGAAACACAGACCAAGGAGTCTGACATGTGTGCAAGTCGACGAGTGCTGAAACCCAAAAAGCGTAAGGAAGCTGACGAGCAGGTAATCACTGCTGGCCGACTCTGATCTTCTGTGAAGGGTTCGAGTTGGAATATGTCTATCGGGACTCGAAAGATGATGCGGGACAAGACCTGAGTTATAACTCTAATTTTCATAATGAAGACTCAATTGACAATGAAAAAGCTAATAAATATTTTTATATAAATATAATTAATTTTTATAATATGTGTGAACATTTGAGCCCTAAGCCCCTTTATATCCGCCCCTTAATCCGACCGATCGAGACGCCACGTTGCTTTTACTTATGTGAGCAAAAGATTAATTATCATTTATCAAGGCTATATAAAGTCGAACTGCACAAGCCTTCCGTTGAAATCCATGTGAAATCAAATAATCAACGCTACGTGGCAACTCCATGCAAGTTGCATGTGAGCCAAATTAATATCCATTATTGAAAGAAATTAACAATTGTCATTCCTTTGTATAATTTGTTTATATACCGTGAACGATAAGTCCGTTAATGAAAATCCAGTTAATTAATTTGACTCTTGCATGTCCGGTGGGACATGTAACAGTTATAAGAATTTGACTTTTTTAAGCTGACCATAATACCAGTTCAGACTGGCTTGGTATTGCTACGACGTCGTCGTCCTTTTTTATATATATAGCGGTCACTACGCCAGAAAACCCCTTTTGCAGCGGTCCATTTACAGTGGTTTTCAGTTAAAAATCGCTGTAAATGGGTTTACAGCGGTTGTTAAAAGAAAATCGCTGCTAAGTTTACAACGGTTTTTAGCTAACAGCCGCTGTAAAATCATCTACAGCGGTTTTTAGCTAACAACCGCTGTAAACTTAGCAGCGGTTTTTAGGTACCAACTGTTGTAAAATCATTTAGCAGCGGTTTTCTTTTAACAACCGCTGTAAACCCATTTACAGCGGTTTTTAACTGAAAAACACTGTAAAGTTCCTAATAAGTAATGCTGCTCTAGTTACAGACTCTCTCTCTCCCCCAACCAGCAGCCGCCACCATTAAATGAGCTCCGAATTTGAGCATTTTTTTTAGCTCGAAATAACACAAAATTTCACCAAATTTGATTAAATTTTCTATTCTCTTCTCTTGTTGTCTCAACAACAAACTTCTTCTCTATCTTCTCTTAAACAAAGTGGGTAATGGAAGCGGATCAGAGCGGGTGATTGGAGAGGGTCCGGAGTGGGCAACGGAAAGCAGGACCTCGGCAGCAGCAAACGATATCAGGCAGTGGCGCGCAGCGGGTTGTGGCGAGTGTTAAGGTTATATTTCTGAAATCTGTAATTGATCGTTTACTTAAATAAATTTTTGATTTGATTATGTATTAATTTTATTAATTTTAGAGCATGTAATTGATGCATTATAATTTAGTAGTATTGTCATGTATGACCAATTCACCAGAACTTGAGCTAATTTAGGTCGGTACCCATTCGAGATTAACCCAATAGGGATTAATCTCGAATAGTCCCCGTTTGGAACTACTCTTTGAATACTCTGTCTCATTTAGGTTTAGTGAGCGTACGCTCATTGATCTGGTGTATGAGAAAGATTCAGTTCAGCGATTTCCCTTTTGTTCCCACGAATACGTACGCACATGCAATCGTGCGTTGACGTACGCGGGGAGCTTAGGAGAAATGCTGCCGAATTTTTCTCAAACACTAGATGGACGAGTGTATGCTCGCTAATGAGACAAAGTATTTAAAGAGTGGGTTATGATGGTTGGTCAGCCCGAAACCAAATGCGGACCTTATACCAGATATATGACATGTACGCATTTTTATTATATATGTGGTAAGAATCGATATATGTATATGTATGTAGGTATTGTAAGAATTTGATGGATTTCATTACCTGCAGGAGATTTAAGATTATGGATCCTATCTTGTGCTCACCTGAACTAATGAAGCATGATCATGGTAAAACAACGACGAGATACGTGTTACGAGTTGCAGAGTTTACGAAGGACGTCGATGAATACATCTTTTTGCCGTATATACAGGAGTAAGAATTACTTGATTTTATTCTAAACCCTAGTTAATTATCCTTTATATATATTTTGCATCTAATTAACAAGTCTTTAATTGTAGCAAACATTGGATTCTTCTTGTTGTGCATTATCATAACTGTATATTGTATTATGCGAATTCAATGAACCTCATAGTCAATCCTTCGGAGTTGACGCTCAAGTTTGCTCTGAATGCGTAAGTATTCTTATACTTGTTCAATTTTCAAACATTTGTACAAATCTTAAAATTTTGCTTGCAGGGGGTGCAAGCGTTATTGGCAACTGTGCAACTCAAGTAAACTTGTGGGAGTAAATGATCCATTGGTTTTTCGACAGATTCCGGTATTGTTACATATTATATAATTAGCGTTACGATTAATTATAATTAATAATTTCCTTATACATGCATACATAATTATGTGTATTAACCTATTATTGTTATATTTATAATTATTATTAGTGCCCTACACAACCTAGCGGATATTATGTCATGCGGAACATGATTGAAATCATCAGAAATTATCCATTAAATGGTTTTCCTAAGGTGAGTAGAAATAAAATATACATAATTAAATTTATTAGTTTTTTAATATATATTTACATACTAATCATTTTTTCTTTTTTCAGAGCATCAAAACCTACAATCCTTTAACATCGACCGAGTACGAGGAAGTAAAAAAACTTTGGATTGAGTTTGTGATTTCCTTGTTTTGACATTTTTTTATCAAATTTTAATATTTTGTAAATATTTGTTATATTTTGTTGTATTATGTGTGTATGTTAGATAAATTAGTTAATTAGATATAGTTAATTAGTAATTAAATGTAGTTATTATTATTTTTGTGAAAATGCATGTGATGAAAATATTATATATGACTAGCATATATGGGCTAGTCACAGAAATAAAAAAAAACAATTTAAAAAAACAAATTATTTTTACAGCGGTTTTTACGAATAAACTGCTGCAAAATAATTTATAAAAAAAAATTATAGCGGTTTTTATGAAAAAACCGCTGCAAAAATAATTTTACAGCGATTTTTAAGGTAAAAACCGCTGTAAAAGGTGATGTTTACAGCGGTTTTTAAAAACCACTGTAAATAGTATTTAGCAGCGGTTGTTATATAAGAACCGTTGTAAACAATTTGCAGCGGTTTTCAATAAAACCGTTGTTAAACTTTGCAGCGCTCCCAATAACAGCGGTTGTACAACCGCTGCTAACTGGGGGAAATAATCGCTGTAAAAGCCTATTTGTGGTGTAGTGGGTGGAAGATAATTAGTTATGGCCAGGATATTAGACCATGAATAATACCTGCAATGTTGACGTTTCTCTGTCAAAAAGAATTATGTACTGTATCCGTATAACTCCAACGGAAGTATATGTTGGTTGCTCGACATTCTAAACAGAATAAAGATGGCTTTAAAAAGAATAATTTCGCGCTGAAATTAGATTACAAAGTTGACGGAAACTCAGTTAGGGTTTTAATACTATAGTAGTCATGAATCAGAGAACAAAGAGAAAGAGGAAAGTATTTTTGTCGGAAAAGCTTATTTTATTTTTCACTTTTCTAATTCTAATTAGATTCTTTATAAATTTTACAAATAAGACCCTATAAACTTTAATTATTATAAATAATAGCAAATAAATAGAAAATGAAAAAGAATGAGTAAGGGACCCAACAAACTCCTGGAGCGTGTCCTCCAGCTAATCCCGTCTTTTCACAATGAGTTTCAAGCTTCAATGGTGGTATCGGCAATTGTCAACATATCCGAACCATTCTCACTCATGTGGATCTTCTCCAACATCAATTCATTGCTCTCAAGCACATCGTGTATCCAATGATATCTCAACTCATTGTACTTGGACCAAGAGTGAAACATCGGATTCTTGCCCAAGTGAATTGCACTTTGACTATCACAAAATAATACATAACTCTCTTGCTGAACACCTAATTCATGCAAGAACGTTTCATCCAAATTAGCTCCTTACATGCTTCCGTAATGGCTATGTACTCGGCTTCGGTAGTAGAGAGTGCAACATACTTTTGTAACTTAGATTGTCATGACACGACTCTGTTTCCAAAATAAACTAAATAATCGGATGTAGACTTCCTCGAGTCTATATCACCGGCCCAATCAGCATTCATATATGTCTTCAATACTGGATTGTTTGTGCCACCAAAATAAATATAATGGTTATTTGTTCCCTTTAAATATCTAAATATCCATTTAACGGCATTCCAATACATCTTATCTGGATTAGAAAGAAAATGGCTAATAACACCAACCGCGTGAGCAATATCCGATCTCGTGCACACCATTGCATACATCAAAGAGTCTACAGCCGAGGCATATGACATATTTTTTATTTCCTCCTTCTCCTTGTCATCTTTAGGGCAACCATCATGTGACAACTTAAAATGACTTGCAAGAGGAGATGTTACCGATTTATACTCATCTATGTTGAATTTCTGAAGTACTTTCTCGATGTATTTCTCTTGTGACAACCAAAGCTTCTAATTTTTACGGTCTCTAATGATTTTCATTCTAAGAATTTGCCTTGCCACACCCAAGTCTTTCATGACAAACTTATTCCCCAGCATCACTTTTAATGTTTTATTTTTTTTAAATCACTTTCAACGACCAACATGTCGTCATATAAACCAAGAGAATAATGAAATCACCACTAGAGTATATTTTCATAAAAACACAACTATCAGAATTAGTTTTATTCAATTTATTATCATATATAAAAGATTCAAACATTTTACATCAATTTCAGGGTGCTTATTTCAAGCTATAAAGGCTCCTCCTCAACTTGCATATCAAGTTCTCTTGTCTCTTTTTCTCAAAGCCCCCAGGTTGCTCCATGTAGAGCTCTTCCTCCAAGTCACCATGGAGAAATGCGGTCTTGACATCTAGTTATTCAATCTCTAAATCCAAACTAGCTGTCAAACCGAGCACAACCCGAATGGATGACATCTTAGCAACGGGTGAGAATATTTTTTCAAAATCAACTCCCTTCTTTTGATCGAATCCCTTCACAACTAACCGAACTTTGTACCTCAGTCTTGCCTCTTGACCTTCGGATTTCACCCGATACACTCACTTGTTGTTGAGCATATTTTTGCCTCTTGATAATTCCACCAATTCGAACGTGTTGTTCTCATGCAAGAATTTCATCTCATTGTATGGCTTCCAACCACTTGTCTTTGTGCTCCGACACCATGGTTTTTTCAAAGCATTTGGGCTCACCACCATCTACAAGCAAAATAAATTCATTAGATGAATATCTTGTATTAGCCTGCCTATCTCGAGTTGATATCCTTAATTCTTGTGCTTGAGAAGCCTCGTTTGAAGGGATTTTGGGTTCATTTTCCTCCTCTCGTGGGTCATTTGGTTCAGTTAAATGGCTTGAACTTGGCTGATTTATTTCGATATTTAGGTTGTTGGTTGAGATAGGAGTTAGATCAATAAAGTTTTTTGAAGAGTTTTTGGCCTTGTCGAGGTTTTGCACATTCTCAATGATTTATTACTCAAAGAATACTACATCTCGACTCCTCACTAACTTCTTCTCAATAGGATCCTACAACCTATACCCAAATTCACCATTTTCATACCCCAAGAAAATACACTCATTGGTTTTACTATCAAACTTTAAATTTTTATCCTTAGGTATGTGCACAAAAGCCCTACAATCAAATACTCTAAGATTATCATAAGACATGTCTTTACCTTTCCAAACCATTTCCGGTATGTCACCATCCAACGCATGTGAAGGAGAACGGTTGATCAAGTGAACTGTCGTATTCAAAGCTTCATTCCAAAAGCGTTTTAAGAGTTAGAATGAGAGAGCATGCATCGAATTCTCTCACAAATGATATGGTTCATTCATTCGTCTACACCATTTTATTATGGAATTTTAGGAATAATTTTCTCAAGTTTAATACCATTGGTCTTACAAAATATTTCAAAAGGACCACAATATTCTCCTCCGTTATCCAACCAGGTATACTTCAATTTCTTTTTGGTTTCTCTTTTAACCTCCACAACCCATTGTTTTAACACATTCAACACTTGATCCTTTATCTTAAGAGAATATACCCATAATTTTTTTAGAATGATCATCCACAAAAGTCACAAAATAAATAACACCACCAATGATTTTATCTCCCATTGAACAAAGATCGATATGCACCAAATCTAACATATTCGATTTCTTAGTTGTCGGATTTCTTTTGAAGGCTATATGATGTTGTTTTCCCATCAAATAATGTGTATAAGATATGAGAGAAATATCATCACTAGGTACATAATTCTTCTTAGAAAGAATTTTAATGCTCTTCTCACTCATGTGACCCAACCATAATATATCATAAATCGATTAAGTTACATTCTGACACATTTACTTTACCACACATTTTGACTTGAGTCATATATAGTGAACCAGATTTGATTTCGTGAGTAACAACTAAAAGCCCTTTCAATAACTTCTATTTTCCTCCAAAGAAGTGACTTTGATACCCATGATCATTAAGGGCACCAACTAAAATGAGATGAAGCCTCATATCCGGCACATGTCAAATATTCTTGAGAGTAAACTTGCACTCTAGACTTGTCTCCATATTCACCTCTCTAATGCCGGAGATTTTACAAACTCCATTATTTCTCATCCTTATAACATCATAATCTCTCTCCTTGTAGGAAGAGAACAAGTCGCGTTTAGATATGACATGGAATGAGACCGCGGAGTCAACTATCCAAGTGGAATCATGACAAGTAAAGTTCATAAATCTTTCATCACAAGTAATAAATACTTCTTCATCGGAAGCAATGACGACGACATATTCCTTCTCATCATCACCACTTCTACCTCTAGATTGATCTCTCTTGAGATCATCATTCTTGACTTTCAATTTTCAACAATCATTCTTCATATGATCGAGTTTCTTACAATAATAACAAATAATCTATTTTTTAGACTTTGATCTCCTCTTTGACTTATTCTGTTTGTCATCATTAAGAGAGTTTATATGAGTACTTCTTCCCCGATTTTCGGTAATAAGAGTTGAAGACTTACTAGTGATCCCTAACTCCTTACGCCTCAACTCCTCGGTGAGCATGCTATTTTTAACCATGGCTAAATATCCTTACAATATAATAAATTCTCCATACGAGACTTCAAATACCGTAATTAGACGATGTGAGTTTAATCATCGTACCACTATTACTCTCCTTCATTCTTAACTAAAAAACACCAGTTAATAAATTTCAAACAATCTAACAAGTAATAATCACCACAATAACTCCAAACAGGACTCCAAATGAAACTCCAAGTCACTGACTAAGAGCAAAAAATAATTAAATTAGAGACCTTGCTCTTGCGTGGTGTTGTTGGCTCGTAAGGCAACAAATGAAGAATGGGAGAGATGCTAGCCCAATCACGACTCACGGATCTTGGTGTTTGTGCAGTGCACACCTCATAGCAGCAACACGACGAGATGCATGAATGGATCAATCAAGAGACGCACCACAACGAAATCGCGGGAGCACAAACCTTCAGCTCTGATACCGGTTGTTGGCTGCTCGAACACCCTAAACATGACAAAGATCGCCTTAAAGAGGACAATCTCGCATTGAAATTAGATCACAAAGCTGAGGAAAACTCAGCTAGAGTTCTGGTGATACAGTAGACGCGAATCAGAGAATAAAGAGAAAGAGGAAAGTGTTTTTGTTGGAAAAGTTTCTCTTTTTCATTTTTTTTGTTTCTTATTCGAGTCTTTATAAATTTTACAAATAAGATTTTATAAAATTTTAATTATTAGAAATAACAGAAAATAAATAGAAAATAAAGAGTAAGGGACACAACAATATATAGTTAATCGGAATTTTCAATAGAAGAATGAAACGGGAAACATTAATCGGAATTTTCAAATCAAACGGGTGTATTCAATAAAAGAATGAAATATTAATTGGAATTTTCAAAGCATATTTTTTTCATGACTCGAATTTTGAACCTACATAACTTTACAAAAATGCTATTTACAAACAAAAGGTACGTTCGGTTATAAGGATATCATGTTTTGACAAGAAAAGGAGAAGGGAAAATTGTTCGAGGTAGGCTAAACTGATTTTACTAGCATCAATTTTTTTCTGGTCTTGACTTCAAACTTGTTTTTTCACCAAAAAAAAAGAAGAATTGGAATGGCAAATCTAAGTAGCTCTGATACGCACTTTAAACTCTGTGTACTTTCACAATTTTTATTTTAATGTTTTAGGATAAGAATGAAGAGAAAGGTTCGGTATCACTAATTTATCAATTTATTTTTTAATATCTATTTTAAAATTTAATTCAAAAAATTTGAATTCAAATGGGGATCTTATTTATTTTTATGGTAGATGTATGTGGACGAAATTTCATTATTTTTCAAAGACATTTTTATACTAAATCAAAGATAACAAAATAAATGAATAAAAAAAATCAATCATAGTTAACTAGGTACACTCATTTTGTTATTATTTGATCTAACATAAAATGATCTGAAAAAAGCCTAAAATTTTATCCGACAAAAATGAAAAATATCGATATATTAAATTTGCAATTTGAAATTTGAAATATAATCTAAAAAGCTAAGTTTCTGGCATCCACTGAAACTAATGGTATTGAATTCCTTCCCAAGCATAAAATTATTGTTATCCGACAAGCCAAAATGTTGCAGTCAATAGTAGTAACAAACTTCAAATTTTAAAATGACGTAAGCATATAAAAGTCAATAAAAGGGTTGATTCGGTCATGAAAGCACATGCTAATCAGTGCTTTACAAAGCATTTTTGTCTTACCTCAATTATTTAATTAAGGAGCTGATATATATCGGAACATATATAAGTGTTTAAAATCAGAGAAGAGAGAGGACGTCGTTGTACATCCAAAATATACTCGGTTATCTGATCTGACTGGTTTTGTATCTCCATGAAAGGATTTAAACTGGAGGCCCAGTAAATGTTGGGCCTGCTTCAGATAGGTAACGGGGTAGATCAATTCTCAAGAGTCATGAACTAGATATTTTAACTGAATTTCGTATTGTTGGATCAACTGTTAAATGTTTCCAACAAATGATGCTTTCCTTGGCTAATAACCTTTTAAATGTTGTCAAACTGCATGACTGCCAGAACCAAGAGGTTTTTGCAACACAATCGCCTAGCAATAGAGTTCTGGCATTCAGTAGACGTTATTATTAACTTTCAGGTCAAATAAAAGAAAAAAAATGTCTTCTGCTATTTTAATATACAAAAATATACACATGAAGAAGTACAGGTAAAGAGAAGGCACATTGATTCTTATCCCCAAAATAAAATCTCTTATATACATTCAATTTCCCTTAACTTCTACAACCTTCTTCTCTGACTCTGAGTATACGAGGCGTTGAGTCTTTTTCCTTCCTAGTCCAAGGTCGGTAGGGATCACACCACAGTCTTGGTGTGCTGGGAAGGAAAATGCTGATACAGTTATCATTATATACCAAAAAATTAACAAGATTTCTGATAGTTGATTTACCAGTTAAATAAGCTCCGGAACAATTGAGACCAACATCAATATAATGAATTTCTGAATATGCTATTGTTCAGAAACTCTCCAACAGAAGTGGGAAACAATAAATTTTCACCAGAATAAGGTTTGCTAATGGGCACTGATTTACTGGTACATTGAGTTGCGAGAGAAGCCATTTCAGTTACCAGCTGATTTACCACAGTGCCACCCTTGCTAAAACCTAAAATCACCATCTTTGGTGAAGAGCCTGGTGGTATATACTCATTTGACATATTTGTAGAAAGCTTGTCTTTAATCTGTCAATTAAAAAAAAAAGACATGAGTAAAGACAATGAGAGAGAAGAGACGGTGATAGAGAGTTCAAAATCAAACAAATTTAACCTGTAGCAGTCCGGCTAAGAATCCTACGCACAGAAAGTATTATCTAATATAATACTCCAATTAAGGATAAAATTCACATAGTTTTAATCACATCAATATGCAATAATAAAAAATTACACAATAACGCATCATACCTGATTCACACATGCTGATATAATTAAGACAACGGACAAAGAAGCTGGAAATCCATTTGGATCATAGCGCTTTGGTTCTCTTCTCGAGTTAACGGTCAGAATCATCTCATTATATACCGCAAATGCACTATTGTAGGTCGATGCCTCCACCACCCATGCATTGATTGCAGAATTTTGAAATTTCGACAATAGTGTGTTCAACAAACTTTTACAATCAGATAACCTTTCGATCAACGGATCTCCAGTTCCCTCAACCCGATCTCTTCTGAAGAATATATATAGAATTTATTGAAGGCACCTAGAGTTAGATGTAGGACATTAATCAAAGAATTATTCAGATAAACCCATTTAAAGTGATCGGAGATAAGAGATATACAACTAGGATTTTGGAAGGAGAAGAACAACAGAGGCGGCTATTTCGAAGAAAGTCCGACGCTGCTTTTGCTTGGAGGAACGTTAACGATACCGGTCCATCCGTCCATGGCGAACGGCATCATCCAATCCTGCCGGTGCAGGTGTACCGTACACCGCTTTGATTGAGAAGAGAATTGGGAGACGAAAGACAAAAATAACCTCAGAGGTTTCTAGAATTCTAGAGGTAGCCGTGTAGGCTACATTACGGGCTGCTTCATATGCGCAATGACCTTTTACTATAGAGTGGGCCAGAACTGCGTGTGATATTGCCATATTGGGCTGCCCCATGTCAAAAGGGAACGACTACCATTAATTCGTCAAAAAAAAAAGACTACCATTAAAAGAGTGAAAGAGTGACTGTCATTGCAAAAAAGAAAACAAAAGGGGGGGGGGTATGTATTATTAAATAAATACTAAAAATTGACAAAATCATTCCGTCATTTTGTTATATTATTTAAGAAATTACACACATTTGAAGACAAAAAAAATGCGAGATTACTAGTTAACAGGTGGAAAAATAAAAAATAAAAAACTAAAAAGGATTTTTTTTATTAGTCTAAGATGCGTACTGTTAGACTTGTGGGTTAGCACCATCTAGTTTTTAAGCATGTGTGGTTTCTTTCAACCCCACCATTTGTACCACTGAAAAAAATAACAATAAAGAAAGTTTGCTGTCTGGGGACCCTTGAGTACACAATTCTTATCCTTTTAAACATGCAAGAAAATGATGGATCCCCAATGTTACAAGACAAATATTGTAATTAACTCTAGCTATTATTTGTCAAATCTAGCTTTCGCTAGCTGTTCGCTAGTTCCTCAAGTATGTTGCCCATAATAGTTTGTGAACAACAGATGGATCTAACAAGCACGATTAAAACTACTTATAAACAGTGTTTCTGTCAGAAAGGTGGAAAACATTAATCCGGTGTGCCTTTGAATTGAAGGAAACCTTCGTGCTCCTCTTCGATGATTGGAAATAAAACAAATTTCTCTCTTCTATAAATCAACATCGTCCGTGATCTCTTATTGCACGTGTAGCACAACACTTATAAGGACACATCATCTACACTACAGTATAGGTCTGTATATGCGCATCCACAATTTTCACATTTTGTTCAGCAACAGCAACTGACGCGCGTTGAAATAGTGTTATTCTTCAGTGTCGATATTTTGCTAAAATTATTATTATTATTATTACTATTGTTGTTGTTGTTTGAAAGAGTGAAATGTGTTAAATAGAGCATTAGAGAGTACGAAAAATATCAAAACATTATCATGTCTAAAATTGAGCACAATAATAATTTATTTAATTGATATGTAACATTTGCTCAAGTTTAAAATATAAGTTAGTATAAGGTTAAGTTCACCCGATTGGTCCGTAAACACAATCCTAATTGAGATTAGTAGGATCGGTGTTAGAAAATAGATCCAACCCAATTAAATTGTTTTATTACTTGACCGCTGAATTTACAGTCCAATTTCTTTACTCTAACAAATTGTAGTCATTAAAGCATAAAACCAAAAAACACTTCATGAAATCAAAGGTACCGCTGCATATCAGTATATTTTGAAGAAGAAATTTAAAATATTATTTCCAGCCAGAATAAAAAAAAATTCAAATAT
>CAXKVV010001759.1:0-26040 GCA_964058805.1 Schoenoplectus triqueter
TTCGGAGACTAAAAGGACACTGTACCAGTTCCCCTCTCCTAACTATGGCCCTTTTTTTTTGTTTTATTACCTGTTGACAAATCCAGTTTTGTTTTTAGTACTTTTTCTGGTTTAAGCCTCATCAGTAATCACATCCACTGCTTTCTAGTCTACTATCTCAAGTAGTGAAACGTAAAAAAAAAAAAAAGATTCGCCTGCAAAAACAATGAAATGCAGAAATATTATTCACTTTTTAGTGACGTTTGTTTTGTTTAATACTGACTAATCAAATTGAAAGTTAAAATCTCAAATACGTTTTTGAGATTGAATACGAGGTTATTTTCAGTGTAAGCAGTTAACTCTGTAGATTTTGTCCTAAACTTTTTGTGACCGCGTAGCACGTCTTAATTGGAGTTTCCTATCAAAAGTTATGGTCGTTTGATGTTGAGATGGTTGAATTTTGATTTTTATTTTTTCCGTCTCTCTTCTCTCTTCTTTCTTTCTTTTTTTTCTCTCTATCTCTCTCATCTCTCTTTTTATATATGAAACCAGATGAAAATAGATTGGTAATCCGTGAAATTTTAGTTTTTAAAATTTTATTTTTAGAACGTTGGATTGGAATTAACGAACGGCGAGATAAACAATATGTGAGAGCAAAAATATAAATGTTAGAACAAATATCAGACCCTTAAAACTTTCAGAATCATTTAGCAACGGTTCTAAACACACCATTTAACAATGGTTCTAGATACAGAATCATTGTTAAAAGTAGTGTTTAACAACGGTTCCTTTAAGGAACCGATGCTAAATAGTTATGCTACTTTTTGATGATCTGAGAGTTTATTTTAATACTTCTTTTTTTTATTATAAATCGTTGTTAAAGAAGTTTTCAATATTACAATAATGACATTGAGTCATTTTAACAACAGATTTGATATATAACCGTCGTTAAATAGATGTTATCGAAGATCATTTTTGTTATAGTGAGCTTACATTTTTCATAAAAAAGAAAAGACAATAAGCTACACATATATACCTCTAAATGAAAAGTCCAACCCAGTTAAATTAATTCCTCTTGCTTAATAGAAATATTTAAGAGTGCATAGAAGTGCTATGATTTTTTTTTTCAAGGCCAGTTGGCGATTTGCCAACCGACAATTATATTAATTTAAGAAAATTACAAAGTCTGCAGTTTGAAATGGACAATACATGTACCCGGAAATTCCGTATAGCTCTTAATTACATGTAGTCAACCCATAGGACGACCCGGAAGTACTATGATATGTTATCATTTCAATTTTCAGAAAGGTTTTTTTTACCTCTTTGTTGTTTTAAAACTTGAAAGAGTTTTCCCTGATTTATGAGCAATATGAAATGCTAAGTCAAACTTCTGATTTTTTTTTTTTTCTGTTTTGGAGGAAGCAGGGTTTTGTTATTTCTCTCTGATTAATATGTTTTTCTTTAATTTATACTTTAATTTAATTGAGACTTGTATTTTCCTTATGTTAATTTAAATGGGAATATTATAATTTATTTAAGTGACCCTTTTGTACAACTAATTCCTTTTTTATTTTTAAATTCACAAATGCAGACTCCGTATCCACCCCTTTTGTATGTGAGGAACAACATAAATAGTTATTCTCACTAGAAATAGCAATGAAAGGTTGAGAAGGACAACAATATAATATAAAAATAGTTATTCTTATTGTTTTCAAAATAACAGATTTATGTTTGAATATATCATTGTTATTTCTGTTATGAGAATATTTCGGCCGGTGCATCCAAAATAAGTAGTTTAATAATAGCTCAAAATAAGTGCTTCCAAACATGCATGCATACTTCTTAATGTTTTGGTGGTTAAAGATGAACCTACTGTTTATGTATTTTGTACTACCAGCCTTTCCCCTCTCTAATAAGCAAATTTGCATTCATGACTTCTTGTTAACCCTGTTGCTTGCATTTTCCATTAAATGTTCGCTTAACGAATGTATGATACAATACTTGTACTGAATTAGGGGACTGTCGGTCTCCAGAATCTTGCTCTACACAAGGACATTTTTTTTAATTAATACCGTCCCTCTTGACATATAAAGACGTCTAAAATTTGAAAAATATGATAATAAAGAGATTCGGATTAAAATTCCGTACTCACTATAACAGAAAAAAGGCCTTTGTTAACACTAAATTACTAACAATTTATCACTAATATTGTCTACTTCTATTAAATTGGCAGTAGGTAAGGCTTAGTTAAAATATTTATCCTTCATATTACTTATTCTTCAAGACAAAGCCAACACCATTTAGACAAATTAAATTAAGTTGACTTAGTTTTTATATTTTATTAGATTGGATCTCTTGAAGATATTCAATGGCCCCAACAGTTTATTTAAAAGACACATTTGACTATGATATATCGATCTTTACCTAAGTCGGTCATCATATATAATTAAGTTCATATTTAATCAGCTGAATGAACCGGTAACAGAAGACGACATAAATCTCTGTTTTTGTCCAAATAAGCGTGCAAGTGTTCTGATTTTATAATGATCAGAATTAATTGAAATTTATTGATTAATTTTTAGAAAGGATATGAATCATTAGATATATTAAAAAAATTTTGTGACATGATAGATTATAACAAAATTATTAAAGTTTTTGTTAAATTCTTAACACATCCGCTAGATTAAAAGATATTATTTTGCTGAAAATTTTATCAAATTAAAAAATAATTATATATATATATATATATATATATATTAGGAAAGCTATGATTATTGCATAAAAATAATAATTAATTGTATTCACTTCTTATTTTGTTTGTTATTCTATTTTATACTAAAATAGGATGATATTTTTAAATTTTAATGTAGAAAAATTATAATATAAAAATCACCATAGCAAAGTAAGAATAATATACTAGTAATAAT
Organism: Schoenoplectus triqueter; assembly: GCA_964058805.1. Lineage (NCBI taxonomy): Eukaryota > Viridiplantae > Streptophyta > Magnoliopsida > Poales > Cyperaceae > Schoenoplectus > Schoenoplectus triqueter. The sequence goes on from CAXKVV010001759.1 coordinate 2,907, forward strand.
TAATATACATACTAATGGACACAAGTGTTTATTCAGTTTTCAGTTCAGAATGGATTAACTTTTTTAAGTAAAAATGAGAGTTTAAACTATCTATCTTTTAATTATTTATAAAGGACTTTCATTCGAATTTCTAACATATAACCTCTTATATGGAGAATATTATCTTTGTTATGATCAATCCGAGTGGATTAATTTGTTTATATAAGACTCTAAAATGTAAATGGATCTGTAGATTTTGTTCAGTATCCTGTTAATGATTGATGTTGTTAACAAAACATATTATGTGCTAAAACTTAACAAGATGCTCATCTTCCCATTATTTGGGTTTTCTTAATTCAAAGGAGAGGAAATTATAACATACAAAAGTGCTTAGAAAAGTCCAATATTGAATCTCGAATATTGACCCAAAACAAAAGGGAAAATAGAATAAACATTTAATTTATGGAGATAAAATGCTACATGTGCTTATCCATGTGTAAAACAAGTTACCCGCCACAACTCTCCCTTCTCTTATTTTACACAAAAGCAGGCATAAATTTGCCATTTTCTATTGCATCTCAGAAAATACCAACCATCAGATCTAAATCACCAAATCACAAAATGTATATCAAAAAGTTAAAGTACTAAGTCCTGAGCTCTTGGAACGTTAATAGAGATCAGAATTTCTTCATCCCTTCGAAGAAGAACCAAACCAAATTAGAATATCAGTCCATATATGAAAATAGATGCTACTTCGAGCACGAAAGTATTGAAATAAAGGCTAGTAGTTTGTGTAAAAATAACTTAATTCCTCTCATTCCAACAAATTCAAGATACAACTGAAATGAGTGATAAAATCAAAATTATATTATGGCCGGTTAAAGAACAAGCGGAAAATCCCACATATATATCTATAACTGAGAGAATCGGTGAGGTAACTTGTACCGAATTATTGATATTAAAAGCAAGACAAAACTGCATTCTAAGACAATGAAGAAATAAATAATAAAAATTTTTCATAGTATAATTACAAAAAGTACAAGATAATTCTTCTGCAACCTCTTTTTAAAATTATTATTCTTTGTTAGAATCTTACTACGCAGAACTAATCAAAGAAAGCATTTAATTCTAAGAGATAAATGTAAGTCCTATAAATGTAGGGTTCATTCGGGTCATAATCATAATAATATAATAATAAATATAACCATAATCATTATATAATAATATAATAATAATAAAATTATAATCATAATTATAATAATATAATATAATAATATAATAGAATAGAATATAATAATCATAGTCATAATCATAATAATATAATAATAATATAACCATAATCATAATATAATAATATAATAATAATAAATTATAATCATAATCATAATAATATAATAATAAATAATTATAATATAATACAATAATAATAAATAATAATATAATTAATCATATAATAATAATACTAACAGTGATGTTAATATAATAATAACAATAATAATAATAATAATATAATATAATAATATTAAATAAATAAATAATCATCATAATATTAATATAATAATAAATCATAATCATAATAATATAATAATGAATCATAATCATAATATAATAATATAATACAACATAATCAAATAATAATCTCTATTCCAACGTGGTATACCGGATTAGCACTCTTCCGCACTTTTCTACTTAGTCTAAAATTCGTTTGACAAATTAATTCATCAAAATAGCTATTATATTCTAATTTTTTGCTATTCTACCAAGTGCCAGACAAACTCGTAATGAAGAGGAGTTGGAATACCCACTATTCATAAAAAATAGGTACATAGATCGAACATCATATAACCCTATAGAAGTTAAAAGACCAAACAATAATATTCTAACCTTAAAAAATTAGCTGATAGAGATTGTAAAATAGAAATGACCTCCGTTGTTTCACTACGTAATTGTGAACTAGCTCTTCTTATTATCTTAATATTATTTTTTGACCCGACCTGATTAAATTCGGATCAAAAAATCTTAACCCATACTTGACTCGATCAGGTAACGGGTCGACCCGACTCGACCGTGTAAAATAATTAAATATTTATTAATTATTTTTATATAATTTTAAGCAATTAAATATTAATTAATTTATAATTAATCTTAATTAATATATAATTAGTGTAGATTTAAGCTTTAATTAGTACTAAATCATAAAATTACTTCAAAAAATCATAATTAATCAGGTCGGGTTGACCCGAACCCGACCCGATCCGATTCAGGTCAAAAAAATTAAATCCATACCCGACCCATTTATCTTCGAGTTATGTCGGGTTCGGATCGGGTTCGGGTCGGGTTCGAGTCGGGTAATCCGTCGGGTCGGATCGAGTTAACCCGTTGAGTTGGATCGATAATTAACACCCCTAATTTCAGCTGTAAAAATAAGAGAAGCATACCATATCTAATACTAACAAAATAACCACTTACTTCTTAGATTACTTAACTAATTCTTATTGTTCTAAACTTGATATTCAATTTCTTCTCCAAATAAGTTCTTAGTTTCCACCTCAAATTGCTCTAATCTTAAATTTTCCTCTAAAATCTATATTGGTAAAGAATCGACATTAGGGGGTATAATTAGGTGAATATTATTTGTGCAATTGCTATCTTTAATCTGACTCTAGTATTTTATTAAATTGATAATTTTACCCCCCAAGATTCTGATACTGCTACAATTACCCTTTAGAATATCAATTTATTTCTTTCTTTCCATAAAATCCATAAAATAGCACTTCTAAGCATTTCACAAAGAAATGAAAATTATTATAATTAGCTATTCATGACCACAAACAAGTTGTAATTGAACAATGTATGAAAAGATGGCCAACAGTTTCTGCATCATTAGAGGAAATACAATGAATGTCCCCTTGTCAATCTCTTTTACTCAAATTATCTTTTGTTAATATTTTGTTTTGTCTAACTAGCCATAAGAAAATTTTAATTTTCAAAAGTATGTGTGATAACCATATTGATTGAAAAGCAAAATCTAACCAACTATAATAAGAATGTACACTGAATATATCAGTATTACACCATCCCCATATACATATATCATATGTTGTGTTTAAAGAAACCCTAGATAGAAGATTATAAAGTGACAGTAATTGTTGACTTAATACATCATTAAGAGATCTACTAAACAAAAGATAAAATTTATTAAAACCTATCACTTCAGCCATAATTATCATTTTGTATTAATATTGTTAAAATTCCAGACTTATGTAGCGTAACCAACTCAGACGATTTAGCCTTGAGAAAGAGGTTAGGAAATAAAAAAAAAGGCACTTCATGAAATGAAACCACAAACCAAAATAAAATTGAAGTACCCCCACGACTCTTGATTTATTTAAATATAACAAATATTTCTTTAATTAACTTAAATAATTTTTTTAGACCAGTCTTCGATGATCTAATGAAATAGATTCGAAATTCGCATTAGAGTTGTTTGTGAACAATTAAATAGATGCTATCCATCTTTACTGAAAAAAACTTGAATAATTTTTATATTTGTTTATTCTGCTACAGTAGCTGCCTTGAATGCTATATTGGGGAGGTGGGGAAAGAAGGCCAATTCCAAATGGAACATAAGTGGCGAACCGTGTAGCGGGTGGGCCATAGACTCTACGCAATTAGACAACAATAGAGATTTCAACCCGGGAATCAAGTGCGACTGCACCTACGACTCCAGCAAAACATGCCACATTGTCAGATTGTAAGTTTTTCCAGATTAATTTTTATGTTTTTATTCAGATTAGAATAATTAGAGCTGTAGATTAGTCTGCTTCTTTTGAATAATAAAATGAATTGTCATGACACGAAAATTTAACACCTAATTTCTAATTAAAATTACAATTAAAGATAAAACAATATTGCAAGAATATTGTACCATAATGGATTGAATTATTTGGATTTCCACCATTGTCTTTTATTCATATTTTACATCATTTTTTTCCTTTCGCTTTAAATTAACACAGGAGAGTGTATGCGTTGAATGTGGTGGGAACTATACCAGATGAGCTCCAAAATCTGACTTACCTTACCAACTTGTAATAAAGTTTGCTATGTCTTTTTTTTTATTATTATTTCGATCTCTTCGTTGGAAAATGCAAATTTACTTTTTAATTCGATCTCTTAATTCAATTTTACAACAGTTTTTTTTTTTTCATTTTTTGGCCGGGAATCACGTCTAACCTGTGTAGTGGTTAAGATATTGTTGTTCAAACAGAAGGTTGTAAAATTCAAATTAATGTTCTTATCGAGAAATTATTTGAGAATCAAACTATTATCTTAGGCTAAAAAAGATAAAAGAAGTATTTTCCTGATTATCTACGATTTCTTTTATAAATGCATCTAACTTTTTATTGTACATCTTATGATACATACTTCTGAGAATATAATTTAATTTCAAGTTAAAAAAATATATTGACATGTATTTTCAACTACTCGGATCGGATATGTATCAGAATGTGTTTTTATTTGAAATATTTAGTCTAATAAACAATTTGGGAGCAGTCACCTCTGGAAGTTTTGAGATACTATCTAATTCATATTTCAATCTTCCTTTTTTGGGTTCAAACATACATAAAGTATAATTTAATAGTCTTAATCATATATGAATTATAACTGTTTTGTGTTGTCAACTTGTCATTTTTTTTGTTCTTTGTCCTAACAGTTCAGCTTTATTGATTTATGTTTCAGGGACTTGGGCCAGAATTATTTAACAGGTCCTATACCAGATTTCGTGGGAAATATGACTCGAATGGAATACTTGTAAATTATTTCTTGCTAATAATTAATAATGTATTACAAAAAAAATTATAAATTTATTCATATTTAGTATTTTTTCTTGACATCTCAATCAATCAGAACATTTGGTACCAATGCTTTATCGGGTCCAATTCCAAAGGAATTAGGCAATCTTCCAAAACTTAAATCACTGTAAGATTTCTCATTCTTGGTTGAGAAATAAACCACAACAAGAAAAATGTATTTTAACAACTTAATATTTTTATTTAACTCTAATCTTATTCTTTTCACTTTTGCAGAGGAATTGGAACAAACAACTTCAGTGGTTCGATACCAGAAGAATTTGGGAATTTAACAAGTCTTCAACAACTGTTATGTTTTTTTTTTTAATTTTTAGTTTTGTCTGATATTCTGTTTAATTGTTTTATTTTATGGAAGGAATAAAACAACATATAATTATGCAATTTCTATGTTTTGCAGCTATATGACTGGCTCTGGTTTCAGTGGTGAATTACCAAAAACTCTATCCAATCTTAAGAACATGAAGACCATGTACTTCCTATAAAATACTTCTATGATTTCTATTTATTTAATTTAATTTTATGATAATCATGGTTGTCATATTATTTTGGTAGGTGGGCAACGGGTTGTAATTTTACTGGTAAAATACCTGACTTCATTGGTACCAGCTGGACAGCAATGAAAGACTTGTATGATCGTTTTCTCACTATTTTTTTTTCTATTGGTTTTGTGTTTTTGTGCATATCAGAAAGAATCCACATTCACACTGAGACATACGTATGTACGTATATACATAGTAAAGAATATTTGAACAATAGTAAGGAGAAATACATATGTAAATACATACATAAATAAGTACGTGATTAAAAATAAGTAAAATAAAAAAATATTTGAACAATAGTGAAGAAGACAGAAATCAGAATACTCAAGCTGAGAACCAAGTTTTTTCAAAATACAATTAATTCGAACCTTAAACAATCTGGCACTACAGTGGCAGGTAATCAACCAAAACAGACATGATCCAACCTAAAAATAATCTGACCATTTTGCACCTTTGTTAAGCAAGTAGAATTTTCAAATGCTGAAACAGATAAGTAAATACTACCACTGAAGAAGCCAAGCTAATAAAACAGAAGATTTATTTTTATAGTCTGTTCTTATTGAGATCTATTTTTCTTTCTTTTAACAAATCATAACTCAACATCTCAGGCGGTTACAAGGAAACTCTTTTGAAGGGCCAATTCCATCAACCCTCTCAAATCTGGTCCAGTTAACTAGCCTGTAAGTCTCTTCTAGATTCAAGATTTGAAAATTAATAGATTTCCTCATAAATGAATAATTACAAATCATGTGTGTGTGAATTCTTGCTCTAATGAAGGCGGATTGGGGATATAACAAGCGGTACTAGCTCTACATTGGATTTTATCAGCAACATGACTTCTTTGAGCACTTTGTATGTGTTTCAATTCAATTGAATCCGTCTCTTAACACATGCTTCTTTTGTGTAGTGAATGAACAGTTATCCAGTATACTAATGTCAATGTTTTAACTTGCAGAATTTTAAGGAACTGCAAGATATCAGATACTCTCCTGACAGATTTCTCTAAATTCAAAAACTTGCAGAAATTGTACGAATTCAAAAAATTTATCTTAATTCTTCTGATCAAACTGAAACTGAAAATTTTCCTTACATGTACTTCATTTTCTCACAGAGATTTGAGTTTTAACAACATAACTGGTGAGGTACCAGCGTCTCTTTTCAGTTTAAGCATTCTGAAAGACTTGTAAGTGCTCAGCTGTTTATTTTACAAGTTCTTATTTTATTTTCATAGTTTTCAATGCATATTTTTTTTTGCTTAATTTGACACAGGTTTCTTGGAAACAATCGCCTCAGTGGTGGCTTGCCATCTCAAAAAAGTAGCCTCCTCCTCAATATGTATGCCAGTTTGGTTTTCTACTTTTCTTTGAATTGTTTGCTTTATCACAAAAATAGAATATTCTGGAATGTACAATAAAAATAATTCTATCATGTATCATCCTTTTATAATAACTTTAAGATTGTTGCTTATATTAAAGAAAAACTTAAATTATAAATGCTGTTAATTATTCAGAAATGAGTGTATCGATTGTGGATGTGCTCGTTATTCAGAAATGATGTATATCATCCTACAAAAATCAGTTTTTCATTTTGTAGAAGACTAAATATTATTTTATCAGTTCAAATGTGATATATATTGTACTTAGGAAAAGAAGAACAAATCTACAACTTAAGTTTTTAATTTGAACAATTTCAAGAAATGAAATGAATGCACACAAAAGTGTAACAACCACTATAATAATTTTGTTAATACTATTGTTCCTTCTTGTAGAGATTTGTCATACAATCAACTCTCAGGAAGTTTCCCTTCTTGGATTACTCAGGAAGATAATTTACAACTGTAAGTTTTTTCACATATGAAAGGTCCTTTATTTTAGTTGCTAGTTTTTCAACTATGAATTCAAAAGAAGAGAATCTTTTTCTTTAACTATATTTGAAGGAATTTGGTGGCGAACAACTTCATCATAGGGAGCTCTAATAACAGGTATCTCCAATACTTACTTCCTTTTCCTAGTTTTATATTTCATTGATTTATTTAGTCATTTTTCAGTTTACTAAGTTTTAAAAATTTTACCATAAATTGCAGTATCCTACCTTCCGGTTTAGAATGCCTTCAGAGAAATTTTCCCTGTTACAAGGGCTCTCCTATTTGTAAGCCAGCTCTCTCTCCATCTCTCTCTGAAGAATGATTATTGTCCAGATATTTTTCCAAAAGTATATCAAACTTACGAGGAATACACAATTTAGATTCATCTTTTGCAATAAGATGTGGCGGAGCAACATCCTTCACAACTGAAGATGGGACCATCTACCAACCTGATAATGCCAACCTTACAGCTGCTTCTTATTATGTAACACGTATGATCTCTATGTGAATGCATGACCACTGTATGACATTTACCAGCTTTTCTGAGGGCAGATTATAAGAGGGGCATGGAGGGCTGGAGCCTTCTCATCCCAATTGTCTGATACACACAATTCTGAAGTTTACAAGGAGAAAAGAAGAATTCATTTAAAAGCTAGTACAAATACCTGGTATAAGTAAGGCATTGTGGTATCTTCATATACCATACCAGTCACGCCGACAAAAACAAACAGATATCCTCTAACAAATATGTAGTTCTACATTTTTTTTCTGCTTCTTTTATTTCTTGTACTAATTTCTTTCAGGTGCAACTCGTTGGGGGGTAAGCAATGTCGGTGCATTTGCAGAATCACCCAATTCTACATACATAATTGGAGTTCAACCACAAGACCGGAATAAGCTAGATTCTGACTTATTTCAGAATTCACGAATGTCAGCTTCTTCATTAAGGTATTACGGGTTTGGTCTTCAAAATGGAAACTATACGGTTGAGCTTCAATTTGCAGAGATTGGATACCCGAATCCACCTCCATTTGTTTGGCAGAATGTAGGCAGAAGGGTTTTTGACATCTATATCCAGGTTTGTGCTTTTGTACCTATCTGTATAATAAAAAATTAACAATTTGGAAATAAAATTATAAATAAATTAAAATTGTGAAATGGTAATTTACGGCTGGCATACTGGCATTTGGACCAGTTTATATCTCATGTACCATGCTCCCTAGTTTTTCCCCTCGTATGTCCTTCGTACCTGTACAAGCCTAATTATTTTAAAGATATCAGTACAAATTTGAGCCAGTTTTGATAATTTTGGAGTTGAGAAAAGGCATGAAACTGTTCTTATATCTTAGATGCTTTTGTTCAATCTTGTTTATGCATTTGTAGGGAGTTCTAAAAGAAAAGGATTTTAACATAAAGAAAGAGGCTGGTGGAAAATCGTTTGTAGCTGTTGTCAAAAACTATACTGTACCAGTTACAGATAATTTTATGGAAATTCATTTCTTTTGGGCTGGAAAAGGCACTTGTTGCATACCAACACAAGGCTATTATGGTCCTGCAATCTCAGCTATTAGTGCATATCCTTTTGGTCTCTCTCTCTCTCTCTCTTACCCCCTCTCTGATTTTTTTTTTTCTTTGAAAACCTTGGCAGTGATTGCTGGTCAATCTCTCTCCCTCCCTCTTCTCTCCTCTCTTCTCTCTTTTCTCTTGAGTAAATTTGATACAACATTAGACACCGGACTACCAGTACGATTTGATTGGAAAGAAATCATATTTGGTTAATTTGCGATGAACAAAGACGGGCAGTTGTAGTATAATTTGTTCAGCTCCTACTTATTAACTCACAACTGGTTCAAATTTTCAGATTTCATACCAACGGTTCCAAATAAGGAACCTGGCTTAGGAAAGGAAAAAAACAAAACTGGTATGATTGTAGGGATTGTAGCTGGGATAGGAGTTTCACTTTTAGGGGTTATAACAGTAATTTCAGTTCAATTTTGGAGACGCAAGAAGAAAACTGCTGAAGTGAACAAAGGTATAATATTGCTATATTTTTGTATCATGTTTAAATGGATCAAAAAAATATTTATGGATGATATTGTTTTGGTTTGTGTGTTTTGTTTTAAACCCTTTTCTGTTTTCTTTTGGCTTTTCATTGGTTTGTCAGAATTAATGGGCATAATTGATAGACCTGATGTATTTAGTTATGCTGAACTGAGAGCTGCTACTGATGCATTTGATACCGCTAATATTCTCGGACAAGGTGGATATGGCCTTGTTTACAAGGTACCTAGCCCTTTGTATTACTAATTAATTAGAAAATGAGAAATTTGTCAGATACAGTTTTTTGCTATGTTTTGAGGTTATTTTCTTGAAATATTTTATAGGGAAAATTGTCAGATGGCCGCATCGTAGCAGTCAAGCAGTTATCATTGACATCACGCCAAGGAAAAGAGCAGTTTGTAACAGAAATAACCACCATATCATCTGTGCAACACAAAAACCTAGTAAAATTGTATGGCTGCTGCATCGAAGGAAACAAACCCCTTTTGGTCTATGAATACTTTGAAAAAGGAAGCCTAGATAAAGTCCTCTTCGGTATGTAATTTTATTTGTAATTTTTTTTGACGTAGCAGTCCATAGGCTGCTAAATTTTAATCAAAGAAAATTAAGTTGTTTTGCATCCAGTCGGCATGTTCCTAACACAATCTCACAGACTAAAAAGGAACTCTATTTAATTTGTAATTACTAACCATTACTTGTTTCTCAGTTAAAATCTCAACACAATACTACCATTCTGCCTGAACTTTACTAATATTCTCAGCTGTCTCCAGAATGCAACTTAAATTAATCATAAGATTTGTAATAAATCTAAAATTAACACAAATTTTTCTCCCTTACCTCATTTGCATAATTCAGAATGAACCAAACTATGCTTATCTCTCACTTCCACAATCAATGCAATCTCAGTTTGCTTGAATTTGTTCCAATCATCTTTTCAACCAAAATTTTGAACTTGCCTGTAGTTGCCTTTTGCAATCTCCTTGTGACTTTCATTCCAAAGTCAAACATTCTTTTAAAAAAATTTATACATAATTTCAGGTACTTTGTCCCTTGATTGGGCGACTCGGTTCAAGATATGTCTTGGCGTGGCACGGGGCCTCACTTATCTGCATGAGGAGGCCAATGTCAGAATTGTGCATCGAGATATTAAAGCAAGTAATGTATTATTAGCTGCAGACCTTGAACCCAAAATTTCTGATTTCGGTATGGCAAAGCTTTATGATGACAAGAAGACCCATATTAACACAAGAGTAGCTGGTACAATGTAAGTCTCTATACACATAAAGTACTAGCATGTATTTCAAGTTTGTAAATATGAAAAATGTTATGCAGAAAACTCAATTATTTGTTTGAGCTAATATTTGTTTCCTGCTTGTTCTATACAGAGGGTATCTGGCACCAGAGTATGCAATGATGGGACATCTCACTTCAAAGACAGATGTGTTTGCATTTGGCGTGCTTGCACTGGAGGTTGTGGCGGGTCGCTTAAATTCAGATGAAAACCAGGATCCGGATGAAATATACCTCCTTGACAAGGTATTGTCATTTATAGTTCTCTACACAAGTCCTCCTTGACAAGGTATCATCATCATTTATAATTCAGTTTTTAAAACTCAGAAACAGAAACAATAAGGCCTACAAAATGTTGGTCCAAATCAAACCAGCTCGGCCACAATTGACCCATTTACTAGTGGAACTCAATCAAGACAACCCAAGACAGTACACTTTTTAACAGAAGAAAACAAAGGGAAGATAAAGGCAGCCAAGAAGGTTTTTTCCTGGTGTTGCATCAGAACTGATCAAATGCTGACAGTACTGAAATCAGAAATGTAAAATATGACAACAGAGTATTGTTTTTGTGCAGGCATGGAACTTATATGACCAAAATCGTGCGCTCGAGTTAATAGACCCGAGGATCGCATCATACGATGATGATCAAGCGAAGAGGCTGATCGGTGTATCACTACTCTGCACCCAGGCATCTCCCTCACAACGACCATCCATGTCGCGCATTGTGAAAATGCTCAGTGGTGATGTGGAAGTTAGCCAAGTCACTTCTCGACCAAGCTACTTGACAGAGTGGCAGTTTAGAGAAATATCTGGGGGCCCCACAGAACACTCTCGAAAACCAGCTGAGGAGGTTTGCTCGCCTGATGTGTTGTTGGATTCAATTATTCGAGATGGAAGCTGAGAAGCGGCGTGTTTTAGGAGTAATATGTACAGCAGCATGGTAGAAACTGGTTAAACACACATGTAATATTCATATTTTTCTTAACATCTTGTTTTCTGAGTAATAGCGATATGGTAACGGTACAACCTTGTGATTGAGTGTTTTCTTTAATAAAGGCCAACTTTTGAGAATTGGATCGAAATATTTAAAATTTATGTCGAAGATTTTTTTTTCTATAAAAAGATGAGGTTAAGCCCTGAGAAATTAGCACCAGTGGTGTTTTAAGTACAAAAAATGACAACAAATTAAAAAAGTAAAAAAAAATAAAAAAGTAAAAAAATTACAAATTACAAATTTATATCGAAGATGTGGGGATTAAGTTAATATTAACGGCTCAAATTTAATAAATATTAAAATTTTAATCTATAAAAATCACTTTTTAACTTTTTTTAGATAAAGATGATTGTTAAGCCTCTTAATTTTAAACATCTACAAAAAGTACCTCATTCGAGTTTCAGAATTTTAACTTCACGTATGGGAAATATTATCTTAACAATTTTCTAATTTTGTTAAATCATACTTTGGTAGTTTGTGCATAACAAAATTATCATTTGAATTATGAAAAAAAAAAATAAATCTTCTTTTCCGAATCTCATCTCTCGTCTCTGAGACTTGTTGAACCCATCTATCATTTTAAATAATTTAAAGAAAAATGACCAATGAATCTCCAGCGCCATGGTCAATCTCTTCCACCACTTCTTTGTTCCAGCTCGCCTCCTAATCAGTGGCAGAGAAGACAGTTACCCCACTCTGAAAATTTTTCTTTAAAAATAAATTTGTGATTTAAAACAATTTTTTTAAATATACTTGACTCTTAAAGAAATTATAAAAAAATGTCGACACAAACCGCTGATTCTCCTTACAAATAGATTAATCTGACCTCCAAAATATAAACATATAATAGTAAGATATAAACAAATAAGATAGAAATGTTAATGGCTAAATCATCTGACAAAAAGATTAACTTGACATACAAATTAACAAATATAAACATCTGCACTATGTGCTGGGAGATTATTGGCTGTCTTTTGGTTACGTGAATCATGTGTCATATGGCCCAACGCGATTGAATCTCATTACGGCTCAGATATTGTTAATGATCCGCCTTGAGTAAACAGCAAATACAGAAGGTAGCCGTTTGGTCGGATCTCGATCCCGACAGAGTTGTTGCTAGTCTCGAAGAAAACCTATAAATAAAAGATCCAAACTTACTCAGACAACTTCAACAATACACCTACTCTTCTTAGATCTTCTTAGATAGTTAAGATCAATATACTATACATATACGATTGTGTGATGTCAATGTGCGCCCTCTTTCCCCCACATCTGTTCTCTTTTCACTTTTCAAAAAAATAGTCGGGTTTTTTAGATGGTCCCAAACAGATTTTTGGACGGTCCAGATTTAAAATGGGTTTTCTAAAAAGATCAATTCAAACTCGTGCTAAAAAGTTCAATTTTGCCTCGTTTTTCAATTCGGATTGAGCGTACCGACCGTGTGTTTTCAAATGTCTTCTACCTCCACCCCACCTCTCAATCTTTGATGGGACGATCACATGTTTGATTTTTTCCAAAAAAAAAAAAGATCACCTGTTTGAAGCGTCAAACATGTACGCAAGTTCATGAAACCATTTAATTTGAAATATGCAGCTGATCGAGCAGCTTTTATGAGCTCGTGCACGCACAAAGACCTTGACTTTTGAATGGATAAGGAAGAACAAATAGAGTTGTGCACTTGTGCTAAGACAGGAGAGGAGGCCTGCTGCTAGAATTAATGGTCAAATGCTAATGTTAGACGCTTAGAATGCTTTTTATTTTGGGAGGGATCCGTTGGGTTGTTTTCACAATCTTCATAATAAGTTTTTAAATAGATACAAATATAAAATAAATCTTAAAAATAGAAAACATAAATATATTATTTTATTTATTGATTGATATTGATTTAAATTTCATGTAATTTTATTATCATTTAATTGTCAAACAAAAATGATTAAACTTTTATGTAATTTATAATGATTTCAATTTAATTGTATTTGATGGATCAAACATTAATGAAATTATATCAAATTTGAATAACTATCAATTTATAAGTAAAATAACATATCTATATTTTGAATTTATTTAAATATTTATTATTAAGATTGTCAAAATAATAATTGTATTCTTCCCCTTTACTTTTTAAATTAAATAGGACTCAATAAATATTAGTACATATTATATATATATATATATACATATATAGAGAGAGAGAGAGAGAGAGTAATGCTATGGTGCTTCGCGAAGCAAAAAATTTTTTGTGCTTTGCGTCCGTATCTCGAATTTAAAAGTTCAAACGGCCGATCCAAACCGTTGAACATCATCTTCATATTGAAATATCCTTGGAGATCAAATTTTATATTTTTTTGAATTTTTTTGATATTTTTTAGATGGGTACAAAGTTTATTAATCTAAAGATTTCTGCACCATTCAAAACAAGCGACTTTGTACCCATCTAAAAAATATCAAAAAATTCAAAAAAATATAAAATTTGATCTCCAAGGATATTTCAATATGAAGATGATGCTCAACGGTTTGGATCGGCCGTTTGAACTTTTAAATTCGAGATACGGATGCGAAGCACAATTTTTTTTACTTCACGAAGCACCATAGCATTACTCATAAATATATACACTAAGCTATATACCCGCGCATTGCAGCAGACTCTTTTATTTAAACATTAAAATATTATAAAATAAAAAATCATATTTATCTAATATTAAATTATAAATTCACCAAATTATAGAGAAAACTTATAATAAAGACTATATTTAATCTTGGATGAGATTTTTGCACAATATGAGTTAATGATTCATGATTTTTATGACAAGAAAAGTAAATTATTCTAACATATATTATCACCATTAATTTCTTACCAAATATGCACAAGGTTCCTAAATAAAAAAAATAATATTATGGAAATAATAGTATATATGGGAAAGAAATGGAGAGAAAGAGGAGATCAATGGACGCAATCACAAACGTTCGATCAACTAAAAATAAATATTATCCGTCTAATTGGGGGATAAAATATGTATAATAAAAAATTACCATGACAAAAAATGGACCCTCCAATTCTTAGATGCTTTATATAATAATATAGAAGTATAGATATGAGTTAATGATTCATGATTTTTATGACAAGAAAAGTAAATTATTCTAACATATATTATCACTATTAATTTTTTATCAAATATGCACAAGGTTGCTAAATAAAAAAATAATATTATGGAAATAATAGTATATATGGGAAAGAACTGGAGAGAAAGAAGAGATCAATGGACGCGATCACAAACGTTCAATCAACAAAAAATAAATATTATCCGTCTAATTGAGGGATAAAATGGGTATAATAAAAATTACCATGACAAAAAATGGACCCTCCAATTCTTAGATGCTTTATATAATAGTATAGATATATATATATATATATATTTAGATTTGAACGTGATAAATACTTATTATCATACCTACTAAACATGCGATTCAAGAATGCTTTTTATTTATTAAGTTTTGACCCAAGTCGATGTTAGTAACTCTGATGCCGACTTTTTTGTTTAATATGAAAAATCATATCTAAGTATCTAGGGGTCATCTTGTAAACGAATAGTGAAGTATCTATTTTTTTTTCCGAGATATGATTGGAAAAATGATAAAAATTATCTAATCTATATTTATGTTCGAAGATATTTATATTTGTATTTTATATCTGCATTAAAAAATTATAACAAATAAAAATATGATTTGATTATTATTTGTATCCGACAATTTAGCTATTATCTATCAATATCTAACAACATCCAAGGAATTTATATATGATATTATCAGATTTTATCTGAATACATATTCAAAAAATTTTATTGTATATTTTTATTAGATTTTTAGGGTAGATTACAGATCTAATTAATTCTATGTCTAATTTATTTTTATGTATCATATTTTTTATAATTCATTGATACATTTAAACTATTAATATAATGTGATAACTTATATATAGTTTTTATAATTAATTAATTAATAAAAAATAATATGCAACTATTTTGTGTGAATGCCATCGCCAGCAAAGTTGATACGAAGCGTAAAATTTTTTTGCGTCTGGTTCAGAGTTCAGACGCGCGATTTTTTTTTTCCTCAAGTGTCGAGCTGACACGTGAACAATTTTTACATTTCTAATATATTTCAAAATTTATATCATCTTTTCAGTTGCTAGTTTGTTGACATCCATTTTTTAAGAACCCATTTTTAATCTAATTTTATATCTTATATTAATTAAAGAAATGGACTTGTGGTCCTGTACGCTTTAATTCGCAGGATCAATCCGGACAAGCACAGTTTTTTTTTTTTGAGATAAAAACAAGCACAACTTCACAATATGTTGCGTGTGAAGTGTGAACAAGCTGCTTTTTTTTTTCCAAGTCTATTTATTACAACGCTAGCAATTTGGGGGGTGTGAACGGATGGATGTCAGCGTGTATCTTGTCGTTAATATTTGATATTGGACTATATTTATCCAAGTTGAATTTGAATAAAAATTTAGTCGAACTATTCATCTTTGTAGAATATAATTTACAAGTTCTGTCAATTTTTTGTTACAAACATAATATGAATTTCATGAAAGAACAAATGAGATAGACAAAATAAAAATATGAATATATTTTGTATCAAGTATAAATATTTATGAGACCAGAGAATAATCGGATCTAGCTTGTTTTAATTTTATAATAAAGTGGACACATGAACTTATTTTTCTAAAGAGAAAAATAATACATTTTTTTTCCAATTAAAATAAAAACAAAGATGGAATCAAATGGATAAAAGTAGAGATAAAGATTGCAAGACTTGCCACACGATGGGACGTACCAGTGAAGGCTGCAGGAAATCGAACACTGAAGGCTGCAGGAAATCGAACACTGAAGGCTGCGTATATCCACTACTAACCACTAATTCACTATGCAATGATCACATTAATGCATCATCCAGATATATATATATATTTGACTTGTCCATTCCTCCCTTCCAATAATTTTCAGATACATTTGAATTTCCTCTTTCGCTCTCTCCAGTCTCCACCTCGTTTTGAACTTTTTGCCTTGTACGAGTTTAATTTGTATGCGACGTCCCACACACACAAACCTACAGAGAGAAATTAAGAGATGGTGGTGCCGGATTCGCCATTGATGAGAAGCTTTGGCGTTGTACTGATAGCATGCTTCTTGATTATATCTAGTGCTGGTACAGCAACAGCTCAAGCTACGACAGACCCAATTGAAGGTATATGCATTGATTTATATCTACGCCTAATTTTTATTCTGAACTCAATAAAATTTGTTTTGATGATGCAAGATCCTTTTTGATTCTATCACAAAGAGAGAGAGAGAGATTAAAGAGTCCCAACCAATTTAATTGTTCTCACGTATATATATATATATATATATATATATATATATATATATATAGAATCAAAGTATGCCCCTTTTTGCCTCCTCAGATAAGACTTTCTCTGTCCTTGTTATTTTTTAATCTATATACATACATATATATATATATATATTTACATTCAAATTTTATGTAATATTATTGTTGTTTGATAGTCCATCAAATATTATCAAAATGTTATGCAATTTATAATTATTTTAATTTAACTATCTTTGATGGGCTATCAAACGATAATAAAATTATATGAAATTTGAATCACTATCAATCTATAAGTAGAAGAACATATTTATAAATTTTTTTCTATTTTTAAGATTTTTTTCCTATTTATTTGAAGAGCCGTGGTCAAGATTGTCAAGTTAACCATTATCAAGTAATCCCTTCCCTATATATATATATATATATATATTCATTATTTATGTTATTTTTTCAAAAATTGAAACGAATGATTTAAAAAACTCAAAACACTCTAAATTTTTATATCCCATAAAATTTTCATATGAAGAATTTAATGAAAATCATAAACTGAAATTTTTGAGATTAATCTTTTTTTGACGTATTTACATATCGACTGATGTGCAAACGTCTTCAAGCAAATTTTAAATTTTTTTATAGACTCTGCCCATTATATATAGTTTGTTATTTTTATTTATTTCTTGGAGTTGTATAATAACTGAAATCCATATATGTTCCTTTCATGTACTAGAAATCTTAACCCGATATACGCCCGACAAAGGATCTCAATTTATTTTTTTTTCAGAGATTTAAAAAAGTCATCACTAACATTAATGGCTAACTACCATTTATACGTCTACATGGATTTTATGTAATTAAAAAGTTATTTGGAGAGCATCTTGCAAGGCTGCTTTTGACTTCTCATTTTTCAAAGCAAAGTTGCAGCTCCCAATTTATTTGGTTATTGATTAATTGTGGTGGTTGGTCCTGCGTACGGACATGGGTCAAAGGCTATGCAGATGGCTTTTATAAAGATACTCTCATCCAAGAAAATGGCATCTTAATTTTTTTTACTAATTCATGTTAGTGTTCTATATCTTTGTCAAAGCAATTAATAGGAATATTCCAAAAGTTAATGCATTGATTCAAATTATTGTGTTTATCTTTAACGCACATTGCTATTTATAAAAAAATTTTCTATCATGCATAACTCACTGATTCTGTCATCCGTCCTGATTTAAAAAAAAAAACATATATCTCCTTGACACTCTAAAAATTACAATTATTTTTGTTAGTTGTTTAAAATCCAAACCATTAATTAATGCATTTTTAGCTCAGATCGGCCTAATCAAATTTTAATCGTACTCCCAGCTTATATGGACGTACGCTAGACTTCAAACTCACAATACCTTGTATGAAATTCATATTTCAAAATTTGAAATAAGTGTATATTATTTTAATCTACTTTACCTTTATTTCACTTGATAGACTGCCAGATTAATTAGCAGTTAAGATTTCTGGAAACGATTTAATGATATATATCCTATTAATTGAGGATGAGACAATTAAATTAATAGAGATGGAAAATAAAAAATATGTGACATATTTTCATGTAAAAATGGTTACCACTCAAAGCTGCATGTACAATTGTTTTGTTTTTTTTTCCTGCAGTGGCGGCATTGAACACAATACTGGGAAGGTGGGGGAAGAGTGCTAATTCGCATTGGAACCTAAGTGGCGAACCGTGTAGCGGGTGGGCTATAGACTCCACGGACATTGACAACAACCCGACCTTCAACCCAGGAATCAAATGTGACTGCACCTACAACTCCAGCAAAACTTGTCACATTGTCAAGCTGTAAGTTGTAACATACTCTGCAAAGCTCAGATCTAATCCCTATCATCTGAAAACGAGATCTAATGATTTAGATTTTATAATCTAGGGGTACTTTACTGACGTAGAAATATTATGACAGCTGATATATATGGCTCCCGGATGAGTTAATACTTTTACAAACTGCTCAATGTGACAAAACAAATTTAATTTTATATATCTTTTTAAATCTTGTATAAAACTAAAGTTTATACTTTTTTTTTATTTGGAGAGAACTACTGTTCTTGATTCTTTTTTTTAATATGAATAATTTCCCCTCATGAAAAATGTAAATAATTATGAAAATAGAAAATTTGGTTCCCTATTATATCCACGGTACTCTCATTTATAATGTAAACTAATTTATTCTAATATAATGCATAACCTAGCTACCCTATGTTTTGTTAAAAAAATACAACATCATATAGGTGGTTAATTTGACTCCTCTGGAGCACAAATATTTAAAAGATTTAAATAGTTTTGAAAAATTAGTTCATAAAAATATTTAATATGTTAAACGATATAGAATATTTATTCATGTTGATGACTTGATTAATGGTCCAAATACATTTAATAGTAAACAGTACCCTACATTCAGAGAAAAAAAGACAGCTATTCTATGAAGTGATTAGAGTAAAAATAAGTTACGAAAAATGTATTATTTTTAAAATATCATATATTATAAGATGATTGATGTTATTGGACCAATAAAGATAAAAGAAACGAAGTCCGTACGTAGACTTTCAAACTCGAAACTAAATAAAGATAACATGTGTATAGTATTCTATAAATAAATTTTTGACAGGATACTTCTCAACATTTGATTTTCATCCGACAACATCGAAAACAGGCCATAAATTAATACATTAAGCTATTTTAAAAATTATATTAATTCTATAAACAAAAAAATATGTTCTCATTCTAGTGATAGAGTTTGAACTCAAAATCACAGGGGCTAAATAATTTTTGTATATACTGCATCTCAAAATTTGAGAGTTAAAATTGAAAAATTATTATAATTACACTATAAAATATCATAAATTATTATAATTCACTCTTGTCTCATTCATATATACATATCTAATGGTTTTGGACATTTGTTTGGTGAGATGATTTTTTTTTTCAGAAAGATGAGATAGTCTATGTTATCTATCTTTTAATTATTTATAACGGAATCTAATCCGAATTTTAAACTTATAACCTTTCATATGGAAAACATTAACTTTATCACTAGACTGAAGATTAATCCTCTTGTGAGATGATTTTAAAAGATAAATTTAATAAATAAAATTTTCTGGTTATTACAAAATTAATAAGGCATATTATGAACCATTTTAGGAAAATTACCTAATAAGTAATCAAGCTTTGAAAATACATACTTTCCTATTTAAATAGGTTTAAAAAAAAACAGCATACATAAAAGAAATTGTAAAAAATAATTATATGGTACTAATCGTATGAAGCAGAAAAAGAAAATTGTACGTATAGAACATTTGTTTTTTGTGCTTATTCTGAAATTGTACATATTTGGAAATATTTTTTATTTTATAGAGAATTAAATGTTTTTAACATTATATTAGACGTAGCGCGGTACGTGCATTGACAATATTATTTCAAATGTTAAATTAGACACAGCGAAATGCGTGCACTGACCAGTTATATTATTTTCCAACTGTACTTCATTTTGCATGTATATATATTTTTATCTTTTGGTTATGCACTAAATATACACTGTTTAACAACTCTACTTTCTTTATAAAATTATGCAGGAGGGTGTATGCATTGGATGTGGTGGGAACTATACCGGATGAGCTCCAAAACCTTACTTATCTTTCCGACTTGTAATAATTTATCTCATTATTTACAACACATAATTTGCATCCTCAAGTATATATGTCTTTGTATTTAATATCCATTGTCTTTTAATTTCCTTCAAGAATGAAAAGCAGCCAAAACATTCTTCTACTTTCAACATTCTACCGATACTTAATATATACTCCATAAAATTATGTCAATAATCTGCAATTCATACTTCGTCGCCCTACCAGCTAATCATTTATAACTGGGTTATTTGACTTGTTTCAGCCACACACATGTAAATTATTCTAATTGTGTATTCTCTTTGCTATTATTTATTTTTTATATTCGTGTAAGATTTCAGAATCACTGATTATTTCAGGAACTTGGCACAAAATTATCTAACGGGTTCTATACCTGCGTTCATTGGGAACATGACTCCAATGCAGTACTTGTAATGTCATCCACCTTGATACATTCTAATTATAAAAATTTTAATATTTTAAATCCTTTTTATTAACAATATATTGGTTTATATTGATACTAAACGAACTAGGTCTTTTGGCACCAATGCATTTTCGGGTCCAGTTCCGAAAGAACTGGGAAATCTTCAAAATCTTATTTCTCTGTAAGATTTCTCTTCCATGATTTTAATATAGGACTTCAACAATGTACTATATGTCCAAAAATTAATTTCTGGTATTTCATTACTTTAAATTGCAGATCAATCGGAATAAATAGCTTCAATGGGACGCTACCTGATGAAATTGGGAACTTGACGAAGCTTCAGCAACTGTGATGTCTTTTTCTTTCATTCACATAAATATCAGAAACTGAAATAAATGTAATAAGCTAACAATGTGGTTTCTATTTTGTAGTTATATTGATAGTTCAGGCCTCAGTGGTGAATTACCGGAAACACTATCAAATCTTAAAAACATGAAAATTCTGTAATTTCTCTCTCAAGATTTCTTTTGTATTAAAAAATAATTCTTGTATGCAAGTTAATAATGTATTTCATATATCCAGGAAGGCATCAGATAACTCATTCACTGGTAAAATTCCTGACTATATTGGTACCTGGACAGCCTTGCAAGAACTGTATGCTCTCTTTCTTTCCTTTCCCCTTTTAACAAATCCATGACAATTAATTTATGAGTTCTGCAGAGACTAGAACCTGAACACCAACTGTACCAGCTTTGACCAAAAGTTGCTTGATACACTGGTTGTTACCTCTCTCTGCCAAGTAGTTTCTCAAGTGCACCAACCAGCTAGACAATATGGACCATAAATGCAATTAATATGACAGGAATATTAAATTTTCAGGCAATTTCAAGGAAATTCTTTCCAAGGGCCAATTCCATCTAGCTTTTCGAACCTTGTCAAGTTAACCAACTTGTGAGTTTCCAGGAGTTGGAATTTTTTTGAACATTTACTACTTACAAATATCTTAAATTGTAATATTTTGATCTGTGTGTATCTGAATTAATGCAGAAGGATTGGGGACATAACAAACGGTTCTAGCTCTACATTGGCTTTTATCAGCAACTTGACATCCTTGAGCACTTTGTATGCCTAATTTAAATTTACGACAAGCTACATTTCAGTATTTCATTTTCTTATATATATATATGCAGATCCTTCAGTAAATTCATATTGAATTTTACATTGTAGAATCTTGAGGAATTGCAAGATATCAGATACTCTCCCTACAGACTTCTCTAACTTCAAAAGTTTACAATTATTGTATGATTCCAACAATTTTGTTCATTTTTATAAAGTTAATATTTGCTGCTTTTTACATGCAGTTGTGTTAATTTTATGTTTCTTTTATTTTTCATGCAGAGATTTGAGTTTCAACAATATAACTGGACAGGTGCCGCAGTCTCTTTTCAATTTAAACTCTCTGCAATACTTGTGAGGTTTTTCACTTTTATTTTTATAATTTCAAGTATATTAATTTATTTTCTCTTGTTGATTTTTATTGCTTGTGTTCTTGTATTTTGAGTCAGATTTCTCGGGAATAATAGCCTTAGTGGAAGCTTGCCATCTCAGAAAAGCAATTCACTCCTCAACATGTATGCCTTATATATATGAGTCCGACTATGGTGCTTTGCAAAATACAGACGCATTGTGTGCTTTGCGTTTTATTTTTAATTTTAAGTCAGAAATAATTAATCTGAACCATTCAATCTAATCCTTCATATCAAAATAAATTAGTATACCAAATTTTATATTTTTTTAAATTTTTTTGCTATTTTTTCTGATGAGGGGAAAATGATTTGATCTGAGAATTCTAATTCATCAAAAAATGATGATTTTCCCCTTATCCAAAAAAATAGCAAATGAATTCCAAAAAATATAAAATTTAATTTACTAATAAATTTTGATAGAGAAATTACATTGAACGGTTTGAATCAATCATTTCTGACTTAAAGTTAATGATAGAGCGCAAAGTACACAACACTCTTATGCTTTGTAAAGCACCATAACCTAATT
>CAXKVV010001760.1:0-30896 GCA_964058805.1 Schoenoplectus triqueter
AAATTTTAATTTTTCATGCTCGAAATTTCAATTTAAGTAACTCAATAAAATCAATATATCATAATAATCTTATAGAATACTAATTTTTATTGTGTTTTGAGTTAGTTTACTGTGCTTAATAATTTTTAGAAAGTAAGCATTTTTTATATACAAATTTTATTATTTTTCTATTATTTTAGGACTATCTTTCAAAAATCATTAAGAATAGTAAATTAATTTTAAATACGAAAAAAATTAGTATTATATAAGATTATGATGCAAAGATTTTATTAAGCTATTTAAATTAAAATTTTAAGTATGAAAAATTAAAATTTGGACTGGTAGCATTTCAACTGAAGTGCTACTGGAAGCACAATAGACAAAATATATATATATATATATTATTAAAAAATACATAATTGTGTATTAAGGCACGTCTGAGGTGTGCTAAAGTATTTTATATGTGCTACACATGCCTATATACATGTTACACGTGTGTGTTTAATTAGCCGTGTCAAAATTATTTATATATTGATCACACACGTTTAACAACACAATAAGAGTGGTTCTGGTGTACATGTAACAATTATTTGTAAAACCATTATTTTTTTTACTTTTCAGGTTCATAGGCAACTAATTTTATTTTAAAAATAATTACAAGCTTATAAAATACATAATTTCCTAAATTTTCTAACAAAAAATATTATAACAAAAATTAAAAATAAAAACAAATATCATTTAATTGCTCTATTTTGTTTCCTTTTTTTCTTAGATTGTCATCAATTATGAATTTTAACTTTTCTTAAATGCTGAATGTTAACTTTCGTCTAAATTTATATTTATTTTGCATTAATTATGTATTCATTATTGGAATTTACATTAATTACTAAATTATTTTTATTTCTTTATTTTGCACGTGAAGATATAAATTTTTATTTTTCTGAAAGATATCACTGTAATAACGTACGGGGTAAGATATTAGTAGATTATTTTAACAGCATGCAAATGCTGAAAATAATACTTTCAGCCCTCTTAATGACTCTTTCTATTTTAAAGTTTTGCTAATTCATGCTGCATCAAAACGTGGAAAGTCCTTTAACTACGCCTTTGCCCCCCCCCCCCCCCCCCCCCTTCGATGGACATGGCACTGCAATGTCTCTCTCCATTTTATTTTTCCGTTTGCATGGCGAGATCATTCTTTTTTTCTTTTCTTTGATTATACTTATAACGATTGTATGTAATGGTGATATATTTAGAACTGAGAATCTTCACTTGTGCATAAATATGTATAGTTAGGTTGAAAACAATGTGTTTGCAAAATTGTTCTGTTAATTGTAGAATATAAAATCTCAAGCATTTTGTATTTTTGATCGACCCATAGAAATCAAACCTAACAATACTTAAGCACATTTAAGAATTAATATGGCATATAATTTTAAACAACGAATTTCAGAATGCATTTAATTGAAGAAAATTTCTATTATTAACTAAAAATTATATAACTATATTAATCAACATTCAGTATGTATTAATTTTTCCAACCACTTTTTGTGCACACTCACGCACAAAAGAGGAAACGAAGGGTCTAAAACATTACAACTTCATAGGAATAGATGGCAATTAATTCATATTTTATTATTATGCGTCTCTAAATATATCCCTAGCTCGGACTTTTTTATTCAATAGAAAAAACTGATAACAACTATTATGATTTTAATATGTGATACGGAAATTTGCAGATTAATTTTAATTATTTTTCTATTAAATAGTTGGAGAAGTCGAAAATAATTAATATTATTTAACTTCAACAAGATGTTGCAAAAACGTAAAATTAATGATCTAAATCTTTTATGTCACTCTACAATAAAATGTACCAGTTGTATGGATATTTCGGTATAGCTACATCTCTATAAATAGTCGATGCAAAAAATATAATCTGCATGAGTGCACAAACTCTATAATATGGGCTAATTTTTTTTTGGCCCATACAGAAAATACTCATAAAAATATCTCCTTATCTATGCAATCAAGTATATTTTACAGACATAATTATGTTTATCTTTTCTACAATAAAATGTACCGTCCTCTCACTAGATCCATGAATAAATTTGGAGGGAAATTTCCCTCCCTTTCTGTCTTAGCGTCTCAAAATCTCCCCTAAATATTTCACTCTCTCCATCTCATTCCCATCATTGCCCCTTTTCTCCTCTCGCACAACCTTAGTTCTCTCGCATAGCCCCTTCTCTCATTCCAATATGCGACCCTTTTTTTTCTCACACAACCATTGAATCTTCCACCCCCTTTCTTTCTGTCTTCGCTCAGCACCCCTTCCTTTCTTTTCTCTCACATCAGAGGCATTCATCGCCTCCAACCCCGACCCTGGATGCATCTTTGTGGTGCTGGAGCCGACAAATCTGGCTGTGGCGATGGAGGTGAAGGTGGAGAAAGAAGAAGAGGAAAATAAGGAGATGGCGGGACATGGAAGAGCGAGCTCCTCCACTTTTTCTCTCTTTGTTCCTTGCTATATCTGATCTCGTCAGGTGAGTATTATTTTGTTTTTTTAGTGGCTTATTATTTTTACTTATAATTATAACAATATTGTGTTTTATCCAAGGTGAAGCAGAAGGATCTTGCCACAAAAACATCAAAAAGGTCAGAGCTGAAAAAAAAATAGAAAGTTATTTTATTCCTTTGTAAATTTGGTACTAACTTTCATATGTAATTGTGGGATTCTAGTGCGAAAGAAATAAGATTGATTCAGATTTGCCCGGAGGAAGAAAGTTGGGTCGATTTAGATATAACTTTATCTACTTGTTCCTGATTTTACTTTTTTTAATTGAAAATAAAATCATACTCCAGTCTTATAATTTAATTTTTTTATATATAATTATTATTAAATTAATATTATTAAAAATAAGAGTGAGTAACGATTATTTTTAAATCAGCGAATGACAACGCGCTACTTATATAAACAAAACGCGCAGATTTCCCTTCCACACCCCTACGCGTTTGTTGAAGAGAGAGAAAAAGAAGAGAGAGAAAGAGAAGGAGAAGATAGAGGAAGAGAAGTAAAAGAAAGAAAAAAAAACGTACGAGACGAAATCAAATTAGTAGTTATTATTTAGTTTAATAATAAGATTATATAGTCACATTAGATATTATTATTACTATGAAGATTTGCATATTTGATTAATAACAATAATCATTGAAGTGCCAGTATCGTTGTGCTTAATGTCAATATATATATATATATAGAGAGAGAGAGAGAGTAAGGATACCGTGAACTTAAGCTCACGGAGGTTTTTTGTGAGCTTAACTCAAAAAATATATTAAATCATATCTAAATTTTAATTTATCATAATAATTAAATTTTTTATATGAAAACATTATGAGATGCAAAAATCTAGAGTGTTCTGAGCTTTCTAAGTCATCGTTTTTAATTTTTAAAAATGATGTTCAAAAATTGAATATATTATTATTATTTTTAGAGTTGATTTTCAAAAATTAAAAACCATGAATTAAAATGCTCAAAACACTCCAATTTTTTGCATCCCATAAGATTTTTATATAAAGAATTTAATGAGCATGATAAATTAAAATTTAAAGATGATTTGATATACTTTTTGAGTTAACCTCATGTAAGGTTTCCGTGAGCTTAATTTCACGGTATCTTTACTCTCTCTCTCTATATATATATATATATGTGTGTGTGTGTGTGTGTGTGTGTAGATGCATTATGGTGCTTTGCAAAGAAAAAAAATATTTTTGATTCGGCAAGATATTTTATGTCCTGACGGTTCAAATGGTCAATTTAAGTTACTCAATAATTTATTTATGTCAAAATATTATGGAATATTAAATGTCATGATTTTTTAAAGATTTCTAACTATTTTTTAATTATTTTCAAAAATATCTTTTTTAAATAAGAAAATGATCTATAATAGGACTGCTTTTAAAAATAGCTAAAAAGCTCAAAAAAAATATGAAAATTAATATCCACAAGATTTTAGCATATATAAATTATTGAGCAATTTAAATTTATCGTTTGAACCGTTGGGATATAAAATTTCATGTCAAAGTAAAAATATTTTTTTATTTTATAAAGCACCATAAGTCATCTATATATATGTATATATATATAGTATTATTTTTAATTCACAAGTTCAAAGAGGTCACGAATGCAACTTTCTGCATGTGTATTTTTTGTTTATATTAAGCCGTCGCAAGAATTTCATTACCAGATAACTAATTAGCAATAACTTAAAGTGTGAAATCTTACAGAAAGCAAAAAATAGAGGGCACAAATAAGATTAAGTAATATCCGGAGTTGAGAGGTCTCTCACTTTCTGATGATCATTTGAATTTTGTATTCTCAATCATATAATCTTTAAACCGCTGGATCGTTATGCAGTCAGGTGTCTTTATGTTGACTGTGCAGGGATCTTCCATTATAATCCGTACAATGGAGAGGAGCCCAATCCATCAATCTATTGAATCACTTGAATTATCTCAGACAACAGTTTTTTTAATGTGTATATATGTCACCAGTCTAATGATGTAAGTCATCTTGTATCGTTGGATCCAATGGGTAAACTTAGAGATTTGAAGACATGACAGTCCGGTTCAAACCCTCCCTCCTCTGAGTTACGGGTAAAGACGGGTCATGGGTCAAGTGTGACTACGGGTGGGACGATCCAAAACTAGAAAATCTTGATCTAATTCATGTTGGACTCTTACAGATAGAATCCACATGGGTCGAGACGGGTGAGCCAATGAAAGGTTCGGATGGGTCAAGGGGGTGGACACGGGTCATTTTTCTTGTTTACAATTTCACAAAAAAAAACCAAAATATCCTCAATGTAGCGGGGCCTCCACCCAACGACGTCTCACCTCGATACAACACCACCTCCACCCAGCAGCATCGCCGCCGCCATGCAAAGACGCCTCCACCCAGCGCCGCTAACACACAACGCCGTCAACACCTAGTGGCACCTCCACCCACCGCCGCCAACACCCAGCGGCGCCTCCACCCTGTTAAAAGATAATGATGGATATCACATTTTGAGATAAGAGAAAAGATGGATAAAATAACCTTTCTTACTATTAGACACGTTTATATCTTTATTGATTACAAAACAACAGAATACAACTCTTTATATATTCTAAACATTTGAGAAGACTCTAGAAATTCTTAATAAAAACATATAATAAAAACAGAATTCTAAACAACACCTTTTCAGTTGACTCATGTCCACTAAAATCATCATAACTCTCTGTAAAAAACTCCAAACTATTGGCATTTAAATCATTGGAAACTAGACTTTAAGAGCTTTCCATCCATAGGTTATACACTAAATTCCACGTCCATTTGCCTCTTTAAATGCTATCATTAATTAGCCTTAAAATTCTGTCAAAGTGTTAAAGTCAAAGAGTCTTTCTTAATTTCCTAATTTATTTAACTTTAATACTAAAATTAAGTATATCTTTCAACACACCCAATGCCGCTTCCATCCAACGGAGGCTCTGCCGCCTCCATGCAGCGCCATCTCCATCCAGTGATGCCTCCACTCTACGGTGGTGACGCCGTCATGCAGCGCTGCCTCAATGCCTCAACGCGGCATCGCCTCAATGCCTCAAATCAACAATCCAGTGACGTCTCAACCAAGCAGGGGCTTCATGTAGTGCCACCACCCAGCGGCTCCTCCATCCAGCAGCGTCTCAACACAACAATGCAACAACGACTCTATGTGACAGCTCCACCAGCGACGCCTGATATTTAATGGACCATTAAGTAATGCTTAGCTTGTATTAAATTTGAAACATAACTAATCTATGAATAGAAGGAGAAGTCCATAAATAATTTTTCATTTTTAACATTCTTTATTATGTTAAAGCTGTTGGTATCAGAACTAGTGAAGAGAGATTAATAGTGAAAATAAAAATCATTGATTAATAAATGGACTTTCAATCCATAGCAGAATTTGTCTTTAATTAATTCTTCTATTCTCAAGCTTTTAATAAATTGTTTTTTAACGTAAATGTTTCATAATCATATGAATAAATTTAAGAAGTTATATCAAGATATTATTTTGTAAAATTTTGAATTCATGGAATATGAAAAAGAAGGGTTATAAAGATGAAAACATAAAACAAATATTAGCAACATTGTTTTCACATTCCACAAATTTTTGATGACTTTTCAACTCTTACTACTATCATTTATCTACAAATTCATTCAAAAATTTATTGATTAAGTGTATCAAAATAAAATTGAAAAATTATGTCAACGTGAACAACTAATTTTAGACCAAGCATAAGATCTTAAAAATACTAGTTTTAGGTCAAAATACAATTATTTTGTCCTTCATTCCTTTTCCTGATGAGTTTCAAACAAAAAAAGTATCATGAAATGTAGTAAACTATTTAAAGTAAGAAAAGAAAACCAAGTTCAAGATCATAACATTTCAAATAAAAAATTACTATAAAAACTTTTAAATTGTTTTCATACCAAAAAAATTAATATATTAAAATTTATAATATTTATACAATTTTCAATTTTCAAAAAAAAACTTATATAAAAATATTAGTATGTTGGATATAGAATATAGGATTCAAACAGTTCAATTAAATGCAATTAATAAACTTATATTTTATATTTTTATATTTTTATTTTTATCTTTGAATGTAACTAATATACTAATAATTAAATCAATTTGAATTATGCCATAATTTGAATAATGTATATGTTGGACAAATTTAAGATGATAAACCCAATTTGAATAATGTATATGCCATAATTTTCATGGTTCTGGGTCCGGTTCTCACGGGTTGACCCGTTTGGGTACGCGTGGGTCTCGAGTTCAGGTCCAGGTCCGGGTAGGCGCGGGTCTCAGATCCGGATAAGAACGGATAGGTGGGTTTTAGTGGGCCGGATTTGAATGGGTCAATAGTGAGGGTGAGCCGAGTTAGAGAGAGTCATTTTGAGAAATTTGAAACTGAATCTTTATTATGACCTAATCTTTCTCAAGTCCGGATCACCTATAGATCTAGGACGATCTGGATCACGACAAGTCAGGATTACAATTTTTTCTCAAAGCGGATTGACTTATTTAAATATTTTCAATACTCTACATGAACTCCATCACTTATCCACCCCCACAATGAATTCCTCATATCTGCATCAGCTGAATAAATTGGGACCATCCCTCCAATTGTGTATGGGCTTTTTCAATCAATACCGGGACGGCGGAACCCTGCAATTTGTATCTACTGTAGCAAATTCCAGCTAACAACATGACCATCCTATTTTATTGAGAGCAGCCTTAGTGTCTTTAACAACATGACCATCATATTTTGGATGAACTAGAAATTTCAGATTAAGCTTTTTTCACCTCATTCCAAAAAATAGTAAAAAAATTTTAAAAAATTCTAAAATTTAATTTACTAATATATTTTGATATGAAGATTATATTGAACGGTTTAAATCAGCTATTTCTAACTTAAAATCAAGAATAGAGTGTCAAAACATATAAAGGCTCTGTGTTTTGCAAAGCCCACAATGTCTCTGTGCTTTACAATGTCTTTGTGCTTTGCAAAGCACTTCTCTCTCTCTCTCTCTATATATATATATATATATATTGCATATATATATATATATATATATATATATATATATATATATATATATATATATATATATATTGCGAACATATTTGCATTTGGGTTATATATGTAAATGACCTGAAAAAATATATTTTATCGTCCTTGAAATTTTGTTATATGGTACTCATTAAATTATTTATATATTTTTTCAATTTTTAAAGTTTTCTAAGTATTTATTTTAAATTTCTTTTAATAATCAGCTCTAATAATAATAATAATAATAAAATATTATATGTTTGTACATCATTTTTAAAATCTAAAATAAATATTTAGAATTTTAAAATAGAAATTTTTTGTATCCCATAAATATTTTATATAAAGAATTTATAAAGATGATAAAGTATTTTTTTAACATTTGCATATCATTCGAATTGTAAATATTTTCACAGTAGTATATATATTATATTTTAAAAACATGCAAGTATTCTCGGAAAGTGCATGATGTTTTTCCGAGTTAAAAATTTAAATTTTGTACTTAAAAAATTCTGGACAATAAAAATCATTTCCATAAAATACTTTTTATATGTATGTATGCTGATATGAATATTGATTATTAAAAACACATAGATGGGGTCAAATTAAATATCTTTTAATTGGAGAAACGCTGATGCTGAAAATATATGTCCTCACAAAATTACTGCTACGTGAATTATCAATACCACCGCATTGATTATCTACAATTGAGGTTGCAAATTAGAAAACTAAATGGAACGGTTTTATGAATATTTAAATTTACGGTCTAGATCTCATTGTTATATCAAATAAAAATATCTATAATATATTTAATATCAAATAATAAATTCATTATCAATTCTATAATTTGAACTTCCATTTTGTCATTTAAATATTCTTAGTTTTGGTCTTTTTTTCAACTCAATGATGGAATACTGGCTTTCACTTCTTAATCTGTGAAAGCACGTGGTTGAAGCATATCGGTTAGTAGGGGTGTGCAAACGGTCGGTTCGGTTCAAACCGAAATAATTATATATATTCAATGTTTTTTTGGTTTGTCAAATTTCAAATCGAACTAAACTTTTAAAAATATCAACCGAATAAACTAAAATGTTATTTGGTTTATTCAGTTAAATCGAAATTATATTATTTAAAAAGAAATAAAAATATTAAAAGTTATTAAAATTGATAGAAGAAACTAATAGTTAAAAAAATAAAATAAATAACTAAATAAAATCTATAGACAATAAAATCTATGGACAAATTTTGGACTATTCGGTTTATCCGATTTAGAAAAATCAAAATCGAACTAAAGAATAAAAATCGAATTAACTAAATTTTTTAAATCGAAAAACTAAACTAAATAGTCCAAAATGTTACTGTTCAGTTCAAAACTAATTAAACCGATCCGTTTACACACCCCTAACCGTGCACAGATCTTTATTGAGGTTTTATTTGGCATTCGGATAAGATGGGAAGATAGCAGGGATAACTTTATCATCACTATCTCCTCATCTATTCTAATATCAAACATAGCCAGAGGGAAAAAAAGATCTCTTCGTGAAGCCCACGTGGCTACATTCCAAACAAAAAACAACATCAATAACAGAATCGCAACAAATCCCTAGCTGCAAGTTGCAATTTTAATATAAATATGCATAATGTACTATGTTCGTCTGGTGGTAAAAATAATTTTAATGTACTTATAATGTTATTCTGGCGGAAGGTTACAATTGTTACAATTTAAAGTCCAGATGAAGAATCATTTTATGAAAATTTAAAAGTTTGATAACTTAAACAGTTGAACTCTAATCTTTGAGGGAAAAAAAGTAATGTAAGTGTGTTCTTAATAAAATATAGAGTCAGCATTGGTTGCTGTCCGTTCCGTTGTGACTTCTAACCATCAAATATAAATTGCAATTAAATGCCACTGTACGAGCATGACTGCAGCACACAATGCCCACGTGCCGAACAAGTTTCCGTAGCAAAAGTCTTTTTTAGAGCAATGCAAATAAAAAAAAAAGATGGCTTCTTTCTAATATCTGACGCTGGTGCTGTGTTGATGTGTATGTATGTTGCCTTTTCCACGACGGATGTAGTAATTATAGCACATATTTGCATCTGACTACTCTACTGAGGTGGATTTGTGCACTAAATGTTAAAATCAAATGAAAACAAAAATTGGGTTATGAGTTGTCCATGTCGCCTTTTCCACGATAGCAACTGTTCGACATTTATTGGTTCAGCCATTAACTTCCATTTGCTTGCTTTACTTAGAAGAGATATTGACTGATTCTCAACCAAAGGGTCAAAACTCAAAAGAAGTATTAATTTAATCAACCCATTAATTGAACGCTTGAAAATTCCAGCAGTAAACTAAATATAAAAAGGAAAGTTTTTGCACACCTACACTCTGCCGGCCAGATGAAGATGGCAATATGTAAATACAGCAGATTCTTGAAATAATACGCACCAAGTAGTAAATACTGTCTAGCTAATGTTGACTTTAGACATCTAGAAGTTTCATATAAACTTCAAGAACAAGCAATATTGAACTAAACCAACAAGCAATAGAGAAAAGGAAAAAGAAAAACAGAACCAAGATAATTTAAATTTGCTTTTGACCTGCTCAGCCACTATACGTAATTCAAATGGATGTTGGCTTGAATCAAACGATATAGGACCAGATAGTATAAAACCAGAAAAACAGGTAAAAATGAAACTGGTCTTATTGCAAAATTTTAGTCAATTATGAATGAAAAATATTTCATTAATAGGATTCAAGCGCTACAAATTAAGTTATTTCCCAAAATACAAAAAAGTTGCTGATGCGACCAAGAAATTAATAAAACTACAAATTAAAGAATGTGAAAAAATTATAATCGAACCACCCGACATCAGTTGAAGAAGAATCAAATTAGCATCGCATAGAAGTGTCTAATCTAGTTTTAAAGAATTTCTATATATATATAAGGCGGTCATTAGAAATCAATAAACTGAAATGGTTGAAACAAAGTAACCCCCCCTGCCTTCAATTCTGCTTATGAATTTCCTCCAAAAAAAGCAAGGAAATAACAATGTTGACTAGAAGGGTTTCAGTAACTAGAAATGAATAAAAAAAATGACATGACCAATTTATGTGACACATCAGAAAAAGGTCAAAGAAGTTAATCTGTTGGATCAACTCGCCTATAAAAAAGCACATAAGCAGCAGCTGTCTTAATATTGTCCTCTGATACAGCGGTAACACACCGATCATCAAAGTCATACCACTGTTTCTCGTTGTCATGCTATAAACACAAAACCAAGAAAACTAATTATTACAAATGAAGAGTTAAAATCAGAGAAAATAGAGCAGAATTCTGAAGACCAAAAAAGGCCATAACTTGACAAAAATGCAAAATATGCATTTGTAATATCAGTTAAATATTGGTGGCACCAATTAATGAAAGATACCAAAATCTAAAACCTAAGATGCAAACATTAGTGCAATAAGATCCTCGCATATATAGACAATGTTCTAACCACCTTCCAAGATTGGCACACTAACGATATGTAGATACTACTAATTAGATGTCAATCTGTCAGAATTGACAATTTCGACTACTACATCTCAAAGTTGAACACATAATAAATCCAACTCAGGTCCATTGCCTATGAGATTAAAAAACAGGCCTTAATAACCCCAAATGTGCAACCAAAAGCCCAACAACCAAATAAAAAAAATGGCAACAATTTGCAACCATGAAGGCAACTTGTGACTTACATAGACATAAGCAGTGTAGTGGCCACCCCCCATATGTCCATAGTGGTTGCTGATAGCATACAAGCGGTAATAGGTCGACACTGAGCTATCGCCCCTATGAGCAATGTACTCAGACAAGTCAAGCTCATGAATTGGGAAGTCAACATAGGTCTCAAGTTTGTTTTTGGTGTAGCGGCTGTATGAGAATCGCTTGAGGTGTATCACCAAAATTTCAGGAAGTCTCCAAAGGTCTAGTTTTTTGCTTGCTTGACGGTGCTCTTTGCAACATGGGCAATACCTGAAATTAAACAATATTATAGATATGTTATTCCAGTTGTTTTGCAAATAAAAAACACTGAAATTGAGTTAATAGGAATTATCATTCTGGACTGAAGAATGCAGATAAAAACACTGCAATTGAGTTAAGAGGAATTATCATTCTGGACTGAAGAAACACTCAAGTGATGGTCAGGGATGGCTATGAGTTGTCTGGTCGTACTAATACTGGTTGAGAATTTTAACTTTATATGAGCTCCTTTCTACTTTTCTATGTTCAATTGCAGAAATTATGCTTAATTAAAGGACAATTGGATAATTCAACCAAGGAGTTACAGCTAGATTCATCAAGGATAATTCAACCAAGGAGGCTTGATATAACTATATGTTGAGCTGTTAAATTGATCAAGGATAATATGTTGAGCTGTTACAGCTAAATTATATGATTAGGGTTTAATCAAGTAATATTGGGTAAAATTGAGATCAGTTGCCCAAACAAGAGCATTCTAGTAAAAGAAATGATCCAGGATAATTAACCAAGTGGGTTTGAATGTAATCGTATGGAGCCGAAAATAACCCAGCAACTTCACTGTCATATGAGGTGAAAATGTTCCATGAACAAAAAGTTGCAATCTTTGAAATAGACAAACTGACAGAAAAAGAAGTTTACCACATGTCATCCGGTCCAAGTGGCTCCTCCTTGATGAACTTATCAAGACACTGGAAGAGGGTTACAGATTCCTGATCCTTTGATCTTCTATGAGGTAATTCCTTGTAAACCTCTGGTAAACAGCTGAGAAGCTCCATATCATGCTGTGCCAAACTCCTAACCTCCCACTGAACAACCACATGCAAGCGGTTTTTTAGCAAATGGTCTCCAATGAATGCTTCTGATTGTTGATCCATATATATCTTGGACTTAGACTGCTCAGTCTGGCTGATTTGACCCTTATCATTAGCTAAGAAGAATGTCAGATTGTCCTCAATATTCACGTATTCATCAGAAATGTCAGATACATCAGACGAGTCAGTGGAAGTTGACGAGTTGGTACTGTTTGAATCATCTTGGCTGTCATCAGAAACTGAACTAGTGCTGAAGCAGTTCTTCTTGCACAGAAATGGATTCAGTAGCTTTAGATACATGCTGCGAAGATCAGGCCCTTCAATTTTGTCAGGTAGACTTGCAACTAGAGGCACCCCAAATCCCCTGTTCCTGAAAATAGGAAAAGAAGGATTAATGTTCTAAGCTTATGCATATAAAGCAAGAACCAGTATTTTTTTCTTTGTCATGAAAAATGCCAAAATCATTGCTCTGACAATAGCAATCTACAAGTCATTTTAAATTTAAAAAAAAAAACATATACAGAACTAGCAATTAAATATATCTATAGGGATTTAACCTACAAATGAAAAGAACATTCATTTATTCAACTTAAAGATGGATATCTTCTGAATGAAGTAAAATTAAGGGTGATTTCATCTGAAAGAGAGACAGTTTCTGCATCAGACAGTGAATCCCAATTCAAGTCCTACACCAATTGACAGAACTACATTCCGCCTTTCATAATATCAGAATAAACCAGGATATTGAGAAGACTAAACAAGCATCTAAAAAATCCATCAATAAGGACACTTGTTGCTTACTCCTCGACTTTTCGATGCATGAACACGACAACTGCAGAGCTTTCTTCTCTTTTCGGTACACGATAAGCAGCCAATTGATCTCCATCCCTCACCAAGGAAATCAGATCAGATGGTTCATCTAGAAATCGAAGGATACCACTCCTAAAAACCTACAAATAATAATAACAAAAGATGGTTCTCAAGATACTCCATGCAGATGCATTTGATACTTGAAATTTGAAAATAACAGGTCATCAACATGACACGACAATCAATTGACAACAGCTAGTATTATTGCAAAAGAAAAACAATCAATTGACAACAGCTAGTATTATTGCTCAAGAACAATATCATGCAGCTACAGTTCAACTTTGGAAATTTGTATTTACCAGAATCAATTTCCTTCATCAGCAATCACTCTACTTCTTTCTATTACATGATATACTATGTAGGTTAAACAAAATAAAGGTACCTCTGCAACTAAGAGGGTTTCATTATCTCTCAATGAACATGCAACACTCAGAGCCTGAATAAAATCACCAAAGGTGCTAGATTTGGATACAGTAATTGTGCAGGGAAGTGGTAGAGTGATGCCATCAGTACTGAAAACTGTAACAGTCATGGTCCTCTTTGCACTACAAGGGAGAGGAAGAGACAGGTACATGAAGGGATCAAATGTGGTTGATACTTTATTGCACTCGGGACAGACCAGTGTTGACTTGTATTGCCCCTGCATTGGATTTCATGAGAAATTAAACCCATCACTTTATGAACTAAACACAGTCATCATTAGAGTCTGGGTACTGCCAGTAAAATTTATATCCGTCTGGCTTAATTTCATGGCAATTTTAATGAAAATGTGGCATACTTGAGTTAGGGGCAAATATGATGTTTTTTAAGGTTATCCGGCAAAGTGGCAAAATTGCTTTAGTTGACAGCATGAATAGAAATGGGCATTTATGCATTCAGAAATCATGAAAATATATGGGTTTATTTAGGAAATTGTTAATGAAAATTTATACATAAATTCTTCAAAATTAAGGAGTAGCAAAGATTTTTAGTAACAGGAGAGGTTTTTATCCAATGCCACAAGAATAATAGAAGGGGTGTTAACTTGACAGGTATCAACTATGATAGAGTAATTTCGAGCTAGGTGATTGCCCCAATACTCATCGGCAACTTCTGCATCAGGTCGTCCATCAGAGTCTTTGGCCTCCAAGTAAGGTTTACTTTTCACACCGTTGAGATCCTCATGAAGACCATCTAATAGAAATGCAAGTAACTCCTGCCCCAATAATGATTAGCAAAAATTAATAGGTTAAATTATTTATGAAGCAACGACTACTCTCTGTGTAAAAGGAAATTCAAATCAGCACCTGTGAATCATGTTGATTGAAACCACTGAACTGAGGAGCAAAATGTGCAAGCTTGCTCTTGAAACGATGTGGAGCGACAGCTTTTTTGTCCCGTCTCCAAAGCCGCCTTAACAAATCCCCAAAGGCCAAAGCAATCTCCCCCTAATTAAGACAGATACTTGTAGGGTCAGAACAAAGTACAGTTCCCATGCAAAACAGAAGGGCGAGTTTGGTTGTCTAACTTCCTTTAAAACAATGGTTTAGATTTCAAATGTAAACTCTTTATGGATCAGTACTGCAGCATCAGGATTATTCTTGTACTGTCTAACCCGTGCCGTAAATATCAAAAATCATGGAATATACCTTCATCCCCAAAGGATTATTCTTGTTTATGTCATTTATAAAGTCGCCATGAAAATATTCAACTAGCCTTGGCGTATGAGCTAAGCACTGAACCGCACTGTTCATGAAGCAAGTATTTCCGAGATTTTCTAGTCCTATTAGGCCTGAACCAAGAGAATTCAAATCTACATCGGAAATAGAATCCCATTCGCATCTAGAGAATATCCCACGAGCAAAGCTGCTTGTTTTAGATTGGTATTCTTCAATCCCTGGCATTGTGTAGACTTGCACTTCTAAAAGGATCTATGCATGCGAAATAAGAATAGCAATAATCAAGTTAAAAACAGAATCTGACACGACTAGGAAGGGGCAGGTTTAACCTGATTATTGCAATACTAGAGGGAAAGGCTATATATCAACTGCAACTATAGGTATAAGCAAACATTTGCAGACCCACAGAATGACGCCCCTTTGCATATTTAAGTCGGTTTTCTTGGTGAATTATATTGGGCAGCTGACTGAAGCTGATGCTAATTTTGAGAGAAATTTACTCTGATCTAATTTCTGGAGTTAAAATTGATGCATTGTTGCAAGTCTAAGGTCTTAACTATAGCAAATTGCATAACGTACATTTTTCAAGAATTAATACTATACTAATTGATGCCGAACTAATCATATCCAAAAAGAACAAGATGCATATCCAGATCAATACAAGTGCCAATACCTCCCGATCATTCTGATGACAATCAGAAGGAAGTTTATTCCATTCATTCATCAGTATAAGATTTGTTTGCCCTGAAAAATCCCAAATGTGAACCTGCCCAAAATGAAGAAAAGAATCAATTTATGCATCAGTTTTGCTTATAATTTTATCTTCAAGTTAAAGATGAAGACAAAAAGTAAACATACTGGTTCAGAGTCGGTTGCAAATATCTTATTCGCTCTCTTGTAATTCTCATTTGTGTTATCCTGAATAAAAAAAGACAAAAAAGGACAACATTAGATGAGTTATGTCATTTCATGATTCTTCTTAAGCTAGTTTTTCATACCAACATGAAAAGTATAAAAAAAAAAAGTGAAAAAAAGGAACCTTCTTGCTAATCTTTATGGTCATGTTGACTTCTTGCATAACAGAGACCCTTAGCATCAATGGATAAACATCAACTGAACTTTCCTCCTCATCAGCTGTACTTTTCTTTGCACTTTTTGGTATCAAACCAGAGCTATCATACCTGACAGTTTGAAGCATGATATTATATTTGTAGACTCCGGAATCAGTTATTTTTAGAAATAGCAACAGATGGGATGAAGTTTAGATTAACGGAGTAGTCAGCTGGCGTAGACAACTGAACTTGCAGTAGCATAACAAGTAGAAACTTTTGTCAATTGCCAGAGTAGGAGCTGCTCTTGGGAACTTTTATTTTATTTGGGATTAAAGGCTTTATTGTTTTTGTTGTTGTTGTTGGGATGCCAAGACATAAAGGGTGTAGTTCTGGGAACTCAATAACTACAGAAGACAAATGGGCTTACTGTCGATAAAAAAAAATTCTAGGCTCTGTGATATTAGTACATCCCCTTATTTTTTCATCAAAGTTGCAATTTAACATGTGATTATTAATTATAGTGTTTTCATTAAACAACAATTATGCATTACATATATACAGTTATCAGGAGAAAATTAACCATACGGGACATAATCATTGGCTCATTGCAATAACAAAGTTTCATTAAAGAAAAAAATCATTAATGCTGACCACTTTAGTGCGCGGGACCACAAGTCATATCGAATCAATGCATAGGACCGGCTAGAGCTGGGCTTTTCTGGGCCACTCTCCTGAAGACAGGTGTCATCATAAGAGCGCCTTAGGTGGAACACAAGATCTGAACCCAACAAATTGTTTATGATCTTTATCCCATAATAAGATGATGTTGATGTTGCAGCATATGGGACCCCTCGCACCGCATCTTCTGTCACTGACTCTTGCGCCCCTCTCCACCATCTAAAAGTGCATGAAAGAAAGAGACTCAGTCTAGATACGCCATGAAGGCACATTATACCACTTAGACACACAAGACACATATTAAGGATGGACTGGTAATTCATGCACAATGCAACCAAATCAACCAATTTTGACCATGTATATGGTTACACACAAATTTTACTGCCAATGGGTTTAATTAAGACATTGAACAATGATAGAGTAACAAAGAAGCACATAACAAGCTAAATGATCAGCTGGTTAGTGCAATTGGAACCAGCTATACTTAAACCAGTGCAAGGCAGTGTCCGTCTCAGCTGAAAAAAGGTCGGAAGTTTGACATTGTGTAGAGTTTCTATTCTTAAAATATATTTTTTACCGCCCTGTTATCTACAAATTTCTCCACTCAATATCCCTCTTATTCTTTCGATGCTCCCACTCATCTAGGTGTCTGATCCACTTATAATAATGCCCCAGTTGAAAATCAATGCGTTTGATTGGTATAGTAGTACTCCCAACAACAAAAAAAGAGAACTCCCTAGATCTGGTTGCAACACTAGCTTGGAAGAAGCGTGTGAATTAGAACAAACGCACCGTTAATTCTCTATTTGAACTCTAACAACCGATTAGATCAATGCAACACAGAGTAGCTCAAAGGTGGAGGTTTGGAGAAAAGATAAGAGACGGAGAATGCGTACCTATAAGGCACGAGATAGACGCGGTCGTCATCGAAGGAGGGGGGATGGTCGGAGGTGGAGACAGCGTCCAACGCGGCGGAGGGGCCAGCGGCGGTCGCCATTGGAAGGTGAAGAGAGAGATTGCAATCTAGGGAGAGAGAGAAGGAGATGAAGAGATGGGAAGTGCTTAGGAAATGACTAATGGGGCAGAAAGGGGAAGACCGGAAGAGTTTCTCCTCCTCTTTTTTGTTTTCCCTCTGTTCCTTTCTGTGTCGCTTTTAGTTTTGTTTGTTTTTAAATTCATTCTTGTTTCCTATTTTGACTTTTTCTAACTCTCATCACGATTCAGGAGTCAGGACTAGTAGGCCTAGAGGGAGGATAACAAGCACCCGAAAATGACAACATATCTTCTCATCTCTAGGCTCTCTAAGCCTCTAACGATATATCATATATGGAATGTTTAATTTCTAATTATTTTTTAATCCAGAATCATATATGTCGAATATTGTGATGACCTTTTTGGGTTGCAGAATAATGAACGCAGAAGGAAATGCACTTGATGTAAAAGGGTAGAAACTTCATAGGAAGAAACTAGTAGAAGATAGTTTTACAGTCAAACTGGTTGAGTGCTGCACAATTAATTCATTCAATAGTAATTTTTTTTTTATAATTTTAGGTCAAACATGATGTAAGTATCGTTTGACGACAGATCAAATTTCAAACCGATGATATACCCATTATATATGGTAATAAATATGTACTATAACTGTTATTTTGGATGAATTATTTTTTTCTTTTCAAGAATATTGTCAAAATTTAAACTTTTAAGATTATAAAAAATAAACAATTATGAGAATGATCCCTCAAATCATAATATTAGCAAGATGACTTCTTTTTCCCACAACGCAAAACTTCAAGTGGAGCAATTGTTATGTCACTAATGTGGTGAGTCAATTTTAATGCTTCTAAAAGAAGTTCTAGGTTCAAAACAAAGAGTGGGATCCTTGATAAATGATAATCATTTATTTTGACAATCTCGATAACTAATTTTATATAAATTAATAAAAAATTTATAAATGAATAAAACTTTATCAACATATTCTTAAGTTTATGACTTAATTGTGTTTTAAATTTCATCCAAATTTTATCTTGGGTAGAATTGCTGAGTTGGCCTCGATAAGCTGCGGGCTGCTATACACACAAAATGTTGTAAACTAAAAAGGAAAAAAAAAGAGAGAGAGAGGAGTACAGCATGCAGTATTGACGCTTTTCAAAAATTCAAGTTCCCTAAAGTTCACCTCATTTATCCCAAACTTCTGTTACGGTGATCTATTTTTTGTTCGCCTTCTCATCTTATTTATCCCCTTGATTTTTTTAATAAATGTGAAGTAAATCATAATTTTAATAAAATGTTAATTAATCAAAATTTATCATTTATAGTTAAAACTTAAAAGAGAACCTAGAATAAATAATAATATAAAAAAATAAGGACGCGAAGTAAAGAACCGAGAGGATGGAAATAAAAAGAAGTCCGATGCAAAGGAATATTAAATGCTGCTCCTTTATTGGATCAAAACAGACGGCGATATTTTGATTGGAGCCGCAGCCAGCAGATTTTGGAAGACGATATAAAGGCCAATGATTCGTGCTGGATATAAAATGGAGCTTACTTACGACCGAAGATAAATCATCCTAAAGGAAGCTAATTAATAATCAAATTTATAACTACATAACCGTTATTTATCAAACAATCTGAATCCAAGCTAGAAGTTTAATTGAAAGAAAAAAATACCACTTGCGGATTAGTAAAAATTAGAATTTGTTACTTTTCTTTGCACAACTGCTGAGTGCTGAGGGGAAATTGAAAAATGTAACGTTATAATGCTGGATCTAAGAGGAACTTTATTAGCTAGAACCACAGAATATTCTGCTAGCCTGGTTTCTCTTTTTTTGAAATCTTTGCAGCTGCTAGCCTGGTTTCTCACTTGACCACTTATGCTTTCTGCTCAAGATCCGGATTCCATGAGGTATATTTATGTTTATGCTTACCATATCACATTATCACGTGAGGTAAGTAGGTAACGATGGGGTGCCCCTCCGCCCTCTCCAGAGTCCAGCGGTCACATGTTGTTGGATTTATAATGAGGGCAGATTTTAGTAATAATAAGTTTTATTAAATTAATATTATTAAAAATAAGAGTGAGAAACGTAAAATTTCAAATATATGAATGACAGCGTGTCACTGGCAGTGACGCGAATGATAAGCGCCACTGTCAGTGGTGCATTTCATTATTTTTAGGAAACGCGCCACTGCCAGTGGCGCGTTTCGTCCAAACTCCGCGCAAGTGACTGCACATTTTGTATATATAAGAAGCAAACGCGCCAGTGGCGCGTTTGGTAAAAATAATGAAATGCGCCACTGCCAGTGGCGCGCTGCCATTCGTATATTTGAAATTTAACGTTTCACATTCTTATTTTTAATAATATTAATTTACTAAAACTTATTATTACTAAACATTGTAATGAGGGATTACATATCTTTGAAAATTGAACAATTTTTATTTGTGAAAAATCGTAAGTATGAAATTATTGTTATGATTTTTTTTTCTTTGAACAAACACAATGTCCTGCTGCACCACTGATATATATAGAAAATGCT
This sequence comes from Schoenoplectus triqueter, assembly GCA_964058805.1. Taxonomy (NCBI): domain Eukaryota; kingdom Viridiplantae; phylum Streptophyta; class Magnoliopsida; order Poales; family Cyperaceae; genus Schoenoplectus; species Schoenoplectus triqueter. The sequence continues at coordinate 20,250 of CAXKVV010001760.1, forward strand.
GGCACAAATCACGACTAAATTTTGTCATCGATTTTGATCTCAATTTTTTTTAACTAAATTTGTAGTAAAAGAAAATTGATCCGTGCATACTAAAACGCAGAAGAAAAAAAATTAAAAATGCTTCAGCACACTCAAATTTGAGTAAAATTTATATAATTGGGAAATAAAAAATAAATTATAACGAAATAATTTAAATAATGCTATAATATTGGAAGCTCTAATACCAGTTTGCTAGATATGAGAGGGGTAGAATTAAAGATAGAAAATCAAGAGGCAAAATTTATGAGAAAGGTTAATTGTATTACTTGACTTGATATTACATGGAGTATAAATAGTCTATTTATAATAAAAATAAAATCTCTAAAAAAATAAATAAACCCTTCCTATAATATCTCAAATAATAAATACTGAAAAGACTTCGTTCTTAGTATGTAAATCCCCGCTGGTTATACTATGACGGTCTGCCAAATAATTAGAATTTTATTATCAGATTCCATTCTTAAATTTATTCCTTCGATATAAGATATAGAATTATCTTCAAAATATTCAATCACCAGAACAAAACTGACAATAACAACATAATTTCTATCATAGTTTAAAATACACAAATTTATTTGAGAAATTGATCGGAACAAGTATTTTTTTTTAAGTAGCACATCAAAAGCGTACTATGATATTTCATTAAATCAAATAAAAAAGACTACAAACATGAAAAAAAAATAAAAAAAATAAAGTACAAACAGATCCTAAAAAGTAAAAATAAATAAAATGAAAACATAGGCTTTGATTCATCCACCGTGTAGTCTGTGTGTAGCACCATATGTTTGGAGGGGAGAGTCGAGATTGGAGTAGGCGGGAGAGATGAAGGTACCTAACCAAGACGGCGGGAGATGACTGTTGCGGCATGTAATGCAAAGGGGGAAGGAGATGTGGTGAAGCTGGTCCGAGATGCGGGTCGATTGAGATAGAGTGGCTGGGGGTCAGAGGTGGCTAAAATCAGAGAGGCCAGAGTGTTCAGAGGCTGCTTGGGTTAGAGGATCATAGCCGGAACATATCTTCTTCTTCAGATGTGTATTCTGCTAAGCTAATAAATACTTTAATTTATACTCAATTTTAGTCGCAAGCGCACGGCTTAGTCAAATAGTAGTTGGGGTGTCGAACCACAAGGACAACGGTGAATTATCGGTTCTCACAAATTTCACTAACCTAGACAATTGAACGGGAGTTTTATATTAAACTAAAAGTGCATAAATATAACAACACGACTGAAAAGTTTATCAAATAAAAGACTCTAGGGGTTTTTCAACTTCACTCTCACTCGTTTGGTCAATTCACTATATTTGATCTTTTAATATGTTCTAGTGTTTGTCAGAGATTCAATTTCAGATTTTAGTACCAAATTTATGCTTTTGTGGTTTGGTACCGTACCTAAACAATTCAAGTTTTACAATTAAGTATCTCACATTCTAAGTCTAAGCCCATTAAGATCAATGAATCATTTTGGCATAACCTAGATTTTGTACTCCGTCTTTCGGTACGTCACACAATTTCTAGGGTTTTCTCGGTATTTCCTTAGGTAATAAGTTTCACGATTAAGTATTTGGCATACGACCTAAATCATTATTTTGGGTCAGAAGATTCAGTTTCACCTTTCGGTTTCCGCTTTCACTTCTAGAGTAATATGCAGTTGATTAAAACTAAGCATTCAATTCAGACAAAACATCAATCACAAACAACAAGAACTAAAATATCAACATATGAGTACAATTAAACCATTCGAGTTATCGAGTTTACATCTAGACTCCTAGAAGGGTGTCTAGTCAATGATTGCACAAAGATTCATGTTTAAACAACAACACAACATGAGAAAAAAGTAAAGAAAAGAATACACCAAGAAGATCTATGATTTATCGCTCGGTTCTTGTGTTTTCCTTCTTTAAATCCTTCTCCAATGATGTTCTTCCTCTTCTTTCTTGCTTAAGATATGTTCTCCAGTCAGTTGAGAGATGTCTAGGACGAAGGGGTATTAAAATCTCTTAATTCCAATGAGAAAATCGCTTTAAAACTGCAAGTTTGCGATTCCAGCCCTGAAAATTATGGTCCGACATTTTAGAATTGCGGTCCATATTCTTTTCACTTTCTTAACAATCGAACCAAAAAGCAAATCTCATTATTGCGGTACGCAATTTGATAATTGCGATTCATGATTTTTGTTCAGAAATGTTTTCACTTGATTTCTTCGTGTAGATTCGATCCATCTCGTTTCAAGCATCATTTTTCATGTTGACATCCTTGTTTACAATTCATAACCTATAAAATAATAAGAAATGCAGCAGTATCTCGAACTCGACATAAAAACTGAATAAAGTCTTAACAATTAACATAAAATGCATAGTTTTTGAGACAAGACCCTAATCACACATGATATATAATTGAGGCTTATCAGGTTCCGCGAACTAGAGATTTGCAAATGGTCTGGTCCAAACCCTGGCGATCCACGGTCCGGAATGGTCTACGGTCCACGGTCCACGTGGGTCGATCCTATGCGGTCCAAATTCAAAAAAATCGAACCCGTCCCACCGTTGGCCCCCGGGGGCCGGACCCTCACGGGACTAGACGGTCCATGGTCAATTTTTTAATGAATTGGAAAAAATAATAATTTATCATAATTTTTTAATAATATTTTTTAACTAATTCGAATTATTATTTTTAATTGTTTAAAATTTTTAATACTACTAAAAAATTTAAAAAAATCCAAATTTTTTTTCAGAAAATTGTAAAAAATAAATTTATCAATTTTTAAATAATAATTTTTATCGAATTAATTATATATTTTTAATAGTTTAAAAACTGAATAATACTAAAAAATTATAAAAATACCAATAATTATAAAAAGTTGTAATAGGGGGGAGGTCCGGTCCGGGACGGGTCGGGGACCGGTCCACGGTCCCGCATGGTCCACAGTTCGGTCCTGTCCGGTCCATGGGTCCACACGGAATGGGTCGGCACAATCCATTTTCTTGTGAAAGGAGAACTAGCCCACCATTAGACCGGACCAAGGTAAGGCACGGTACGGTCCACGATCCGGTCTTGTTTGGTCCACGATCACAGTCAATTGGCGTCAGACAGAAAGGTGAGAGCATTAGAGAGAATTTTTTTTGAAATAAATAAACATAAGAATGAAAGATTTCAAATATAGACCAATCAATTGGCGTCAAAAAAAAATCCAAGAGACTATTATAAAATATTAATGATAGATATTTCACCTCCTTCACCTCATCTCATAATGATAAATATTTTTCATTATCTTGTCCTCCTCCTTAATTCTAGATTTAATTTTATATTAATTTTTCTCCTTTATTATATGATGTTTATCTAGCCTATAAATAGAGCCTTGTATATTGTTGATTGTTATATATCCCTAGAAGAGATAATATAGAAATAATATTTTAGCCTCTCACAACTTTTATTTTTTATCTTTATTTTATAACACGTTATCAGCACGACTTCGCTCTAGTCGAGTTGTGACGAAAGTTTATTTTATAGTAGAAGCATGAGATCGATATAATCATATTATCGTAAAATTATCTCTAAAAAGATGTACAGTTTATATTATATTTTATCATTTTACCATTAATTATAATATCTATTTTCTTGATGAAAATTTTCTTATATTGGATGAGACTAATATTTTCATTCCCCAAAAAGAATGATAAAATAAGTAAATATCAGAAATATTTTTTTTATTTATTCAATAATCAAAAGTTATTGATAATTTTAATGGCCAAAAGTAATTGTATTTGGTAATTAAATTTTTTATCAAAATGTGTTACAATTGATAACTCGAAGTTATCGATTTATCGATATACTTAATAATCAAAAGTTATTATTTTATTCAACTAAAATGATAATAAAAAATTATCAATTAGATAAATAAACAAATAAATGTAATATCTTTAATATTTTCTCCTAATGACCTGAAGTTAGAAAAATTATTTTTTATATTTCATGCTTCGAATTTGCTCCTGCAGCAGCAATATCGGGAGCATGGTTTTAAAAAATATTCAGAATTGATATCATGTCTTCTCGTTACGGAATAAAATAATGAGTTTCTCATGAAAAATCATCAATCACGGCCCACTAGCTCTAGTCCATTTTCTGAAGTAAATGCGATATCATTCCCTAAAGCGAATGTAACATCATTTAAAGGAAATCATGATCGAGGATGTGGTCGCGGCCTAAGAAGAGGTCGTGAACGTGGTCGCGATAATGTTTGGCGACGTGAATGTCATAAATCCAAATCAAACTACAATAATGTGGGAAGATATAAAAAGGAAAAAAAAATCACCATCTTCTAAAAAGTCTGAAAATAATTATTATAGATGTGGTATGACAAATCATTGGTCACGCACATGTCGTACTCTCAAACATTTAGTTGAACTTTATCAAGCATCCATCAAGAAAAAAAGAAAAGAAGTAGAAATTTTATTTATTGAAAATGAGTCAAATAGTTTACTCATGGATACACACCTAGATGTATCTGATTTATTTGGGAATGTTGATAAAGAAATAAATATTATGAACTAAGTTTTTTCTTGGTTTTTTAGTTCAGTTTTATGTTGTAAGTTTATGTTTCTCATGAATTAAATTAGTTTCTTTAAATTTGATCTTGTATATTTCTTTTGTTCAAAAGAAAAAAGAATATGATTGAAGGATCCAGCAGAGTAATGACACGTATTATAGATGAATGTCTAGTAGACAGTGGAACAACAAATACGATATTAAAAAGCAAGAAATATTTTTCTTAATTGTCTCCTACAGAGACACATGTTAATATAATTTTTGGTATTAGTAACTTAATTGAAGACTCTGGAAGAGCTTGTATTTTGTTACCTGAAGGACCAAAATTAATTATAAATGACGTATTATACTCTAGTAAATCCAGAAGAAATTTACTAAGTTTTAAAGATATTCGACGTAATGGTTATCATATCGAAACGATTAAGTATGGTCAGAAGATCATATTAGAAAAGATAAAAGTTTTATCATCTAAACTATATTGTACGGACATAAGTTCAATAGAATCAAATATGGTCAGTAACCAGAAGTTACATGACACGAAAATGTTTACTATGTGGCATGACAGACTAGGTCATTGAGAATTTATATTGATTTTCACTCTCCATCGATTATTAAATATTTAGAATCACTAACTGGAGATGTTTTTACATTTCATTTTGCTGATTGTCAATTTGATGAGATAATATTCCCAATCTTAGGGGGAGAAAAAGAAAAACTGAAAAAATAAGTAACTTGAAATGCATCATCAATATCTTGTCTTGATCCTCGTAGTGGTCAATGTGAATTGGGAGTTCAAAAGATTATACATTTATAAATAATAGTAAATGAGTTAACATATACATTTACAGATACAAAAGAGTGACTAAATTATATATACCAGTTTTAATTGCACCTGCTCGAATTGATATAACTCAAGCAGAATTTACTATACAAAAAAAAATGTGGAACACCAATCGGTTCCAAAGACAAAAATCCACGAAAAAGGAAAGAACGAAATAATGCAGTTGGTGTAACTCCAACAAAAGTTACCGATAAAATCTCAGAAGAGATTGAAAGTAAAATCCCAAAAGAGGTCGTTGATAAAGTTTTAGAAGAAACTCAGGTACCGAATGAATATGAGATCTCAATAAATTATGTACAGAATGGTATAATATGGAACTGAAGTAAAACATGTGTTGATGAAATTTTTGCATATGCTATAGCAATTGAAGTGATAAATGAGAAAAATTACGTGCCAAAAACTCCAAAAGAGTGTATGCACATAAATGATTGGTCAAAATGGAAAGATGCCCTGAAGGCTGAATTAAATTCGCTTGAAAAGCGAAATATTTTTGGACATGTAATTTTAACCTCTAAAAATATTAACCCCGTAGGTTAAAAGTGGGTATTTAGAATAAAAAGAAATGAGAAAAATGAGATTGTGAGATATAAAACAAGGCTAGTGGTACAAGGTTTTACACAAATACCAGGAGTTGATTATGAAGAAACGTATTCACCTGTATGTAATAACTCTTTTCAATTTTTAATCAGTCTCACAATCATTGAGAACCTTCAAATACGTCTCATGGATGTTGTCACAGCCTATTTGTATGGATCATTCGATAATGATATCTATATGAAAGTCCATGAAGGATTAAAAATGTCTGAAGTATTTAAATCAAAATTTTGAGAAATGTATTATATAAAGTTAAAACGATCATTGTATGGACTGAAATAATCGGACAGAATGTGGTATAATCGACTCAGTGAATATCTCATAAAAGAAGTATATAAATCTAATATAATTAGTCCATGTATTTTTATTAAACGATCAATCTCGAGTTTTATAATTATTGCAGTATATGTTGGTGACCTGAATATTATTGGGTCTCCTGAAGAGATTGAAAAAACTACAAAATTATTAAAGAATGAATTTGAAATGCAAGATTTTGGTGTAACAAAGTTGTGTCTCGGCCTGCAGATCGATCATTTGCATAATGGTATCTTTGTCCATCAATCAAACTACATGCAGAATATGTTGAAACAATTTAATATGAATAAAACTCATCCTCTAAGTACATCAATGGTTGTTCGATCATTTGATGTGAAGAAAGATCCTTATCGGCCCTGAGAAAATAATGAAACAGGTTTTGGTCCTGAAGTACTATATTTAAGTGCAATTGGGGCTTTGATATATCTTGCTAATAATACGAGACTTGATATTATTTTTTCTGTAAATGTATTAGCAAGATATAGTTCCGATCTAACACATCGATATTGGAACAAAATCAAACATGTATTACGTTACCTTTGTGGGACGCGTGATATGAGACTATTTATCAAAAAGATACAAAGTTCAAACTAGTTGGATATACAGATGCATGATATTTATCAAATCCGCATAAAACTCGGTCACAATCCGGATATGTGTTTACATATGGTGGCACTGTAATTTCATGGCGATCGACAAAGCAAACATTGACAACAACATCATCAAATCACGCCGAATTAATTGCTCTTTATGATGTTAGTCGATAATGTGTATGGTTAAGATTCATGATCCAACACATCCAAGAGGAACGCGGTCTCGAGTCAGTCAGAGAAAACTCGACGGTGATATATGAAGATAATACTGCATGCATTGCTCAAATCAAAAAAAGATATATCAAAGGTGATAGAATCAAGCATATCTCGCCGAAGTTCTTCTCAACACATGATTTACATAAGAATGGTTTAATAAATGTTTGTGAAATTAAATATAGCGATAATTTAGCAGACTTATTCACAAAATTATTGCCAAGAAATATTTTTGAGTTAGTTTCACATAAGATTGACATTCGTCACTTAAAAGATGTACATTAAAATGAGAGAGAGTATTATACACGTTGCATTCTTTTTTCCTTCAATAAGTTTTGTCTCATTGGGTTTTCTTAGTAAAGTTTTTTAATGAGGCAACATAACTGATTCAGAAGTATCAGTTAAATCAAGTTGGTCATAAAGTATCAAAATTTAATATTTGTCCAGTACTACAATATTAATAGTGTATCATATAAGACGAAATATCTAATGGGGAGTGTTATAAAATATTAATGATAGATGTTTCACTTCATCCATCTCATTTCATAATGATAGACAATTTTCATTCTCTTTACTCTTTAATTCTAAATTTAATTTTATATTAACTTTCTCCTTTATTAAATGATGTTTCTCTAACTTATAAATAGAGACTTGTATGTTATTAATTATTATATATCTCTATAAAAAATAATATAAAAATAAAATTTTAACTTCTCACAATTATAAAATGAGACATATTTTATTCATTTGCCATATAAGGAAATATTTAAAAAGAGATCGGTTACCAAAACAGGTAAGGATATTATCGTCCAAACACTTGAATTTATCGTGATCGTTTCTGTCCGAATTAAATTTCTCCCTGCACAGAGCTTCACCCCAGCAGCTTCCAGTGGCCCATCTCTCCGCATCCAGAGGTTTCGTTTGAAACATAGCTTTTTCCAACCGTAAATGGACTCCATTCATTCATATTCCTTTTTACGAATGGACAGTCCATTTTACTCCATCAACGCTCTGGAAGCACCAACCCTAGATTGAATAAGTAAACAAAATAAGGATAAGAACTCAAATCGAAAACGCATAAATCGGAGATATTCCGAAGACTTCTCCAGTTCCTGAAACTGGAGATTTCCAAATACAACAGGAACTCTTCCGTGCTGAGGACCAGAAGTTCGCCACGTGTCCAATATTCGAATGTTGCCTTTTTTTGTTTCACAGTGCACCAACCATCCGATGCCCACACGTAGATACCGTTAACCCGTTCGAAAGCCGTTAGATTCAAAAAAGACGAACCGGACGCGAACTCCCAAGTTTAAATCTGGTTTTTTGGATCGTCTCGCGCCCGCGTTTGAGTCACGGCGATTGCGGACTTGCGGTGTCGAGTGGCAGCGCGGGAAAACATATGGATACTCCCGGTGTATGCTTTTGGTTAATAGAATGTTCGAATGACTTGTGGGCTAGTCGTTGAATATACATTTTAATACTATTGGTTCAGTGATCCTGGAGCAGCGCGTGAGTATCTCGTGGCTTTGAACAATACGTCATCCGAAATTTACATCTCCAATCCATTTTATGCTTCTATCCCTACAAAAATGTAAATGTATAAACAAGACCGTTTTACGGATTCAAAACTTTACTGGGGGAAGCTTAATATTTTTCCTTGTAAAAGAAATTATAAAAATATTAATAAAATTAAGAGTTAAGTTATGGTGCTACGCGTAGTTAATGATTAAATTTGCTACAGACTTAAAAATATAGATAAGTTATCTCCAAACCTTGATTTATGAGTCTCAATAAATTCTTTATATCAAAATATGATTGGATATTAAAAAAAATTTTATTTTTTGAATTTTCTAAGTATTCATTTTTTATTTTTTTAAGATAATTCAATAATAATAAAAAAAATAATATATTTCCTAGATCATTTAAAAAAATCAAAACTAAGACTTAAATATTTTAAAAATAGAATTTTTATATCCCATCATATTTTAATATAAAGAATTTATTAAGACCTATAAATCAAAATTTAGAGATAATTTATCTATATTTTTAAGTCCATAGTAAATTTAATCATTAACTATGTATAGCACCATAGCTTAACTCTAAAATAAAATGAAAATAAATATTAGTCATATAGCTGCTCAAGTTTAAAAGAAAATTAAAAAGATACTTATTTTTTAGGTTTCAATTTGAGATTAAAATTGACAAAAAAGCTTTTACCTAAAGATATAAATTCCGTACAAATTTCAAGCAATTTTGTAATATTTTCTTTAAAGAGGAGAAGGTTGGATTATTTTTTTAAGCTTAGAAATTTATATCATTATTGAGGCCTCTTTCTTTTTGTTATATTTGTATAATTCTTAGAAATAAAACGAAAATTGTCATGCACATTAGAATTTGAGTTCACATTTACAATGAAATTGTTTTTCAACGTAACATAATCGAAGATTCAAATAAAGCAAGAACAACATGTTTAACTAATATATATAGTGACTATATGGATGAATAAAATCAAACAATAGGCATGACTAAACTTCCTATCATGAATTAGCTCAGAAGAGCTTATTATTTCTTTTATAGGGGTGCAAGTGAAAATATCTTTTGTTTGTTAATTACCTCATTATCTGCTTTACTTACAGCACCAACAGTGAGGCCCTCTCTGATAAAGTCATACCCGTTCTTTCCAGAGAGAAGAAAGGAAAAATATCAGGGGGGAGAGAGAGAGAGAAAGAGAGCGGGAAGATAGAACTCGAAACGAGCATGACCATGGCGACTGAGGAGGCAAAGGTTGTAGAAGAGTCTCCCTCGGAGAAAAGGTCTGAAGAAACAGAGGGGGAAGTGTCGGTTGAGCTATCGGCCCCTTCTGGCTGGAAGAAGGTTTAATTTCACTTTTTATTTTAATTAATTCTAATTCGTCACTGTACTGAATTGTATTAGTCATTCTCGATTATTTTGGTTCGTGTGTTATCAGATCTCCGCTAGTGTAAGTCTTTATCTAGGGTTTACTAGATGCTAGTTCTTCAGGTATTTTTGCAGAGTAATAAGGGCATTTACTATTCTTGACCTGGTAGTTGACAGAGTTTTTCTCTGATGAGCTGGTTGGATGAAAACTTAGTAGAAACTAAATTAGAAGATAGTTCTCAATTTCTGAATAAAAGTTGTCCTAGCTTAATAACTGGATGATTTGTTGATTTTTATGTTGCTTGCTGGGTCTTGTCTTAGTTTCAGTTCTTCCAAAGTAAATAATTGAACATGAGTTCCTGAACAGTAATTTAATGTGATTTTTGCTGTACAATTGATGTTAACGGTATATTGGTATGATCAAGTTACTTTCCTATAATAAACATTTTTTTTAAGTGAAGAAACTATGGTGCAGAAAAATTAAATATTATGTATAGTGGGGACTACTAAACACTGTGACTTTCTTTATATAACTTAGTCTTACTTTCAAAATTTCAATAATAATTAATGAGTAACAGTGGTCACACCAGGAAATTTGTGAGAATTCCGTTA
>CAXKVV010001761.1:0-30474 GCA_964058805.1 Schoenoplectus triqueter
GAATTTGGTCTCTTACACAAAAATGGATTGTCAAGCCTATCGGTAATAAGAGTGACAACACACTCAAAACAAGAAGTGAGTGACAACACACTCAACAAAAGGTGAGTACTACAGCTTAAAAAATATTAGCACTACAGTTCAAGAAACAAATTATAAGAAGATCACGAAGGATCAAGTTAAGCGAATAGAAAGAAACTAGATTGAATTTAAACAAGAATTTAACTAATTGAGTGTTTTATCTCTTGGATTATTTCTCTCACTTTGTATATGATTAGTAAGCTCTCTGGAGTAATGATTTAGCTAGATGGATCAGATTATTATCAGTGAGAGAAGTAATCTTTTTAAAATAGATCTTCTGAAGCAGCTGAAGAAACTATTTTCGACCTAAACCGTTGTAACGATTTGAGAATCATTATAACGGCTTAGAAAGAATAGCTGTTGGATTTGATTGAGCTGAAACGTTATAACGATTCACTGAATCATTATACGTTTCATAAATCGTTGCAATGATTACTAAATCATTAAGTTATGCATATAAATACTCATACATTTGTTAAGTTATGCATATACAAGAAATAAGTATATACATACAGATATAGGTATATGTAGCTATGCAGTACTGTTCAGTATTTTAGAATTTCAGAAAATAAAAAATCATTCAAATTTTCAACATTATGTTTGTTTCTTTTGATCTCTCCATCGAATTTTGAAAAAGATCAGATTAAGAAACTCAATGATCAGTAAGATTGTGTATCACTGAAAATCAAAATAATAAAATTAACTATTTTTAAATTCAAATTAGATAATTTATTAGAGTTATCTTGGAAATTGAGAACTTAGTCCAAAATAAAATTTGAATGACAAATTCATCAATTAATTGTCAAGTATAATTTCACGTCCCTGTGCGTGTACGATTGGACCCGAAGACATCTAATTAGACCGTGTTCGATTTCTTGATTTGACTTCAGCAAACCATGGCTTCAGTCTCTTTTGATTTTTAAGGTGTTCGGTACTAAAACGAAAAAGCCATGTTTCTACTGTACGAGCATGAGATTCAATAAAATTACAAGCAACAACAACCTCAAAACCAGGTTTTAAAAGAATCGACCCAGACTAGATATTTTTTTATTGTGGATTGCTCCATTCTAAATTCTACATGCCATGGCTGAAAACTTGATTGTGCGAGCCAAAACCTTACAAGAGAACGGGGCTTTAAGGACATATGCTCATTATATTCTATGTTAGGATATTGAAAAGTTGTTTGCATGTTACCGATGAATTTAGATGTTCTATCTGCACCTTTTGAACCACACGAATTGCATTTATTTCTTCAATCTTTATTCTTTTAACATTTTGCTGTCTCTTTAGAAATAAATCTCATGAATGCTTTATATCCCTTTTATTTGCCATAATTGTGATTTTCATTTGATATTTGACCCAAAAGGGAAAAAAAAAAAGAATTGTCGAACCACTTTCGATTTTATACAAGATGAAGGAAATATCCCTAAGTGAGCCGTATCCATCTACAACTCAAAAGTCCATTTCAAGCCAGGTCTTGCAATGACACATGATGACGGATGCTGACTATCTACAACTCAAGTCCACTTCAAGCCAGGTCTTGCAATGACACAGGTCGACAGATGCTGGTTGATGATGAATTTGACCATGACCAATCAGCAAGCAGAGAGTTCACAACCTCAGTGGTGCTATATGAATCCCACCAAACATGTCTATGTGGCTCGACACATGACATATCCTTTGCCTTACATGGAAACCCTGAAAGTGGCCCCACCCGACAACATGGATCTTGCACATTTTCAAACCCTGTTGGCAAAGGAAATCAGATGATGGAATATATATACCAGCTAATGAATATGAGGCATGCAGCATAAGTGTGGTGTGATAATAGTACACAAATGGTGCTAGTAAGGTAATGCCTTCTGCTACCAAACATGAGTTACATGACAAGTATATGCACTAAGTTTTTAATTTCATAGGCTAAATTATGCCTTAAATTGCATGGGACGCTAGTGGAAATATGACATGTATGCTGCAAAAGCACAAGGATATACCTGTGTTAGAAACCAGTTTCAAGTTTTAGTAGTACAAAGATGAAACTAGAAGCCCTCTGATGCTACTTGCATAGAAAAAAAGCCAAATCTATTTTATTTTCAATTCTAGCATAGAGTTCAAACAACTCATTTTCACTCTAATTAACAAATAGTAGTAGCAAGTTACTAATACAGTAGCATAAAGTATATGATATGCAACAATAAAGAAAGAGAAGTTAGCCATACCATAGATTTTGGGTTTTGAGATAATTTCCAAAATACCGCTGTAGACATCACAGAACAAAATGTCAGAATTAGGAAGCTCACTTCGCAGCTTTTCCAGTCTAGTTTCAAGCATGACATTGTATCCCTTGATCAGATCATTCACCTCAACCATACAGTTCCTTTCATCCAACCCACTGCTGCTGCTGCTGCTCCTATGCAACACGACATGTGGTGCACAACCCAAAGGACCCAGTCCAATTACAGCTATTCTCCTTGCATCTGCATAATACAGATCCTGCAAATGTGCCCATTGTTATTTTAATAATACCTGTCATAAAATGAAATTCCAGATTGCACCTTATATATCATATTCTCAACTAATTGCCAAAATCATTTGAAACTTCTATAATCGATTAACAGAAATGTGTCGTATAATTAAACAATAATCATTTTGCTTTGTACTCAGGTAATGCCTTCCTATCATGCCTGGACTAACCTAATCAAGAAAAAGCTAACACCTTTCTTATCAATCCTGCATTAAAAAAATCAAGAGAAGTGAGTTTGGATCTTAGTTTTTAACAGTTACCAACTAAACTTGCAAACATTTGGTTAAAATTAACTAAGCTAAGGGGGGAGAACGGAAAAGAATTAAAGGGAGGTTAAAATTATTTCATACAAAATTGAGAGAGTACAATTTTTGAGAAAACAAATAAAGAGATTAACTTTATTGCATCCATTGGAGCAGATCTGGGAAATATCATAACAGTTTGCTGTACTCAAGAATTGTAACTTGGATATGTGCCAAGCAAGTTATTGCATCCATTGGAGATGTTAGGTGCTATTTGCATATGGGCCAAACCTTATTAGTGAATTACAAATAGATGCTTATTGTTCTTGCATAAAAGTACAATGCCTTTTCTGTGATCCAAAAACACCCCTAGTTCATGGAAGAAGTAAAACAGATCGAATATGCCCAGAGGTTTTTAGCAACTTAAAAAAATGAGGTTAACCATTTGTTGCGGAGATTTCAAAATTGCCTTGTACCAGACTCTAGCAGCTACTAACCTTTATGGCCCTTGCCATGTGTGATACAAGAAGTGGGCCTAGCTTATGCCGTCGATATTTTGGGGTGGAGCTAATATCAGACTGATGCTTCAAGATTTGCAAATAATCATCAGTCCCAAAGGAGAGAAGAAATAGTGCTGATGACGCGGTGTGGGGAGCAGCTATGGGACCATACTCAAGTTGTAAGAGTTGAAGTGCCTCCTCCACCTGTCTTACCTGCCGACTGAGCGTCGGTGAAGAGAATGAGTTGGTAGAAGACAGAATAGTACCTTGTGGAGTACCAAAATTCCACACCGAGGCGGTAAAGCCGGAGGACCTTTTTAGAGTATTAAACGAAGGGGGTTGAGAGAGCCTCATTTTCTTAGCTGTTAGAATATAAAAGAGTTTCTGATTAGACATTCTCAGTCTTCAATTAACTCTACATAAAACAATATTCCTAATTTTATATTGATTTATCAAGTTATTCTTCTTTCCAATTTTTTTCCACCTGCTATTAGCAAAATTCTGCGTGCACAACTCTGATATTTATCGCAGTGAGATATGCGATATTCTGAGGGTGTTTTATTACAAGAAAAGAAGTATAGCTGTTAATCTGTTTGTTATAGCTGTGTAAAACTCAATATGCAGGCCGCAGGGTTACAAGAACAACCATTGTTCCAAGCAAGAAAAGATAGACAAATTGCCAGTTTGGTACCATAATGGTAATATCCTCGAATTTTGTTTTCTATATCATAAATAATGTCTTAGGCGAAAAAGTTCGGTCAAACTTTCACTACCACATGCAAATCAGTACAAAAAGAAACAAGCTTTTAGGGGGGACATAAGAAATTAGGCATCAATTCGCTCGAGGTTTAACATTGGGAAAAAAAATATATTGTCCATAAAAACTAACTTTCACATAAGGAATCACCTAATAAGATTAGAAATAAAATATTGCCACAGATAAGACCAAGATAGTGGACTTAAGAGGAGTGCGCCAAGAACCAAACTCACCAGGTACACATTCAAGAAATTATCAAGAAAAATAGAAAAAAAATGCCTCAATTCATTGACCTAATAGGAGATTGAACCGCATCGATTACCAATGAGATCAGGGAGTAGACGATTGGAGCAATAGGGTTGGGAGAAGTTGAGCCAGAGCAGAGCAGTGTAGTGGCTGTTATCGCGGCAGTTCGCCGTAGAATCGCCGAGCACGAAGAGGCTGGAAGCGGAGGGAGGCGGCGCGTCGGTCGGAGAGGAGGTTGCGATGAGATCCGAGAAGAATAGTAGAGGAAGGAGGAGACCTAGGAGGTATGGCGCCATTAAAATCTCTCTGTTTCTCCAATTCTGGGTTCACCTTTGGAGTACGAGCGGGAGTCCGTACTTTTGTCTTGGTGGGCTCCACAACTCAGTCCCACAAAATTTGAGATTTCTGTAACACATCTGGGAGCAAATATAGTGCTACAGGGAACTGATTTTCACCGTTCGATCAAATATGGGCCATTTAATGGTACGATTAGAATTAGGACACTTAGAATGAATACGGTTTGGATGTTATGATGTTTTGGGCCTACTGAAACCGGAAAATTCTTTCATTTGGATTGAAGGGATTTTTACAACCTTCATGGTCTATTTTTTTTTAGTTTTCTTTTATTTCAAATAAATATTTTTTGATCCTAAAGTATAGAGAAAACATATTATTTCTTTCTTCAGTTACTCTTTTAATTATAAAAATAATACAAAATTGATATAGCCCAACCACAAGCAATCAACCAATGTAGACATTCTTGACCTATGTTCTTATCTCGCTTAAAACAACATGAGAATAGAAAGACACAAATTCTGGCCCAAAATCTAAACAAACTCAACTTAACTTTTGTTTCCTTTCCTGGCGCGAAGTTTAAACTTTGTATGCTTCTTACCTTAATTTCTATCTTGCTACGATCTGGTACACATCATATTTATCTGGACTTTTTTTTAAAGATGAGAGTTCAGTCCTTATATCTCATAAAATGTTTGTTAAATATTTCCATCTGAATTTCAAATTTGTGACATTCCATACAGAGGACATTATCTTTTGTCACCGAACGAAGATCATTTCTTATATTGTTGCGTATTCGTCCCACATTCAGAAATCTGGTACAGATATTTGATATTCTATATCCGTGCGTGGATATGGATACAGATAGGATTTGTAATTTTAAATAATCTACATTCAAAAAGCTAGATATATAATACGTTATTTAATAAATATTATTGAAAAATAATGTCCTAACATCATTACAATCAGAAAGAAGCAATAGAATTTCTCAAGATTTTTTTATAAAACTGGGAAATATTTGTTGGAATATGTCACACTTTTGTATGATACAAATTGTCTGCAAATGTAATCTTTGCAGCATACTAGAACCACAGACAAATTTCAACTCTCAGCCGTTTTTTTTTGAACCAAGCAGAAAGAAAAAAGTTAGCGCGCGCTCATTTTTTTCGAGCTCGAGACAAACTGGTCAACTATGCCCTAAGCCGAGACGCAATTGTCCCAAAAAACTTCCTCAAAAAAGATGCAACAGAAAGAGGAAAATAACCCGAATGCACAAGAAACCATCCGCCTACCAGCACAAACAAGCATGCGCATTCGCGCACACGCAAACCATGGATGCATTGGATGAAACATTCTTCATTTCCTCTCCTTTTGCCTCCTCGACCTGATTTGCATCCAGACCACCAACATCCCCACTCGCATTGAACTCGGGCCCGTTAAGGATGTACTCAATATCATCCTCGAACTGCACATCGTGCAACAAGTAATCGATATTTGTATCGAGATCAAATGCAAACTTCTCTTCTGTCAGAGCATTCCATGGGTCTTCTACTGTGCTTTCCTCACTGAGCAAGTAGTCATCGACATTAACATCTGATGGCACTATGTCTGGAACCTCTGCCGGGCCCGACTCGGGCTGGGCCTCACATGATTGGGCTGGTTGGGCTTTCTCTTGTTGGAACTTTTCAGGCTGGTCCTTGATGTAGCACCTGATATCAAAGTTTGTCACAGCATTTATGCCCCGGTATTCTATCGCGGCGAGGTCGTATGCCTGCGCCGCTTCCTCCTGTGTACCTACAAAAAAATTGAATTATGTGATTTTTTTTACAAAAAAAAAGAATAATTTTCTAGTGAAAACTGACTGGAATTTTTTGGCACAGACCAGAGCAACATAGTATAATTATGGTAAAGGAATAAAAATAAATGCATGGTGAATGTGATTAATTTGAACCACCAGATCTGAGTTCATATATATAATACTTCTAATTGAGATGCATGGTCGTCATTGAACCAATTTCTTAACCGGGCGGTGATCCAAATTTCCTTGGTCATGACTGTGTGGATGAAATAAACCTGGTTTCATGGGGCAACTACTTGTGTGGTCTATCTTGTGGGAAATCACTGACAAGAAGAATCATGAAAATTATACGGAGGAAATGGCTGCTGAGGTGGTAAAACCTTGTCTGATATTGATATCAGTATACCAGTGATTCTCCCATACAGATTAGAGTTAGTGAATTGAAGAGAGGAACAAAAGAGAGGTGGATACACATGAGGTGAAAACAAACAAGTAGTTCAGAAGATCTCTCCACATGACAAAGCAGCTCAGCACTCATTGCGGAGTCATGAGGGGGGTGGATCTTATTCCAATCCACCTGGAACCCATTTTCTGTAAATCCAACTCACGTGCTTGTCACGAGCGCCATTACAAGTTGGTCTAGATCTCCTATGGAAACAATCCATGTGACCGTTTGTGTGCCATTACAACTGAACTGGCAGATCTTAACGAGTTGACCAACTTTTTTTTTATGGAAATCTTTGCATGCCCATAAATAATTAATTTTACTAAAATGTATGTTCATTGATGTGAAGATAAATTTAGTAATTTATAAGATCAATTTGAAACGTTGAGGAAAATAAGAAAAACATACTGAATGTTCCCAAATAGAGATACTTGTTGCCAAATACTCTTCCAATCCTTGCTTCCCATCTTCCATTGTGATGGTGCCTGCATTATTTGAATATATTTTTTTGTCAATATCTATACTTGGTAAAAGCAAAGTATAGAAAAAAAAAATTGCAATTAACCTATCTTAGTTTGCCTTATATTAAGTATGAAGCAGAAATTAAAAAAAAATACCAAAGAGCTAAATTGTTTATTTTCTTAATAACAATATTAATATTTGCAACAAAAATAACGCCAATAGAACGCACAAATAGCTACAGGAGCACTTCAATCAGAAACTCCACATTACTATCACGTGATATGTTCAATCTGTCTTTTTGCCCACCTAAAGGGGACCAAATAATAACTATTTGATTCTGAACATGAAAAGAAATAAACAAATAAATGCACAAATCAGCGCAATCACAACCGTCTATTACAAGATCAACGATTGTGATGTTGCCTCTTTTCAAGTCAAGTGGTCAACATACACCTTCATATTTTTCAGTCCCTTGATCCCCACCATTTAATGATCTATGGGACAATGACAGAATGGAATTTCTGAATTACAGCTCTCCCTCCTTAATTTTTGTTACATTGCCAATTAAATTAAATGACATTTAATATTTAATAGCTACCTTGCCACTCCCCTGTACTTGGAGACTCCTCTAGAGAAGCCACTGCTCCTGCGCCTGAGTGAGGCCAAGTACTCATCTCTTGACACTGCCTTCATAGCCTCCATCTCTTTCTCATACCTCTCCAACTGCAATTTATTTTTGTACCCTCATATTAAATTACAAATTTTCACTTTATTCGGATAATAGTGCATGCATGAATATTTAGTACTACATATGACCTCAAAGTGTTAGCAGTACTTGAAAGTGGACCTTGCTAACTACATCTCAGAAAGCAGTTCTTTGTTTTATTTTAGAAGAAAAATGCAAGGACTAATTAATTTATTAAATTGCAATAAAAGACTTACAGGAAAATTCAGCAATGTCTCTGGACCCCAGTATTTTAGTGCGGCGAGGTCATATGTGCGTGCCGCGGCTTCTTCAGTATCATAAGCTCCTGATACATAACAGTTTAACTAATTTATTCACAATACAGGTGCAGCATTCATGTTTTTGTCAGAAAATTCTATTAGTCAAATATACATAAATTAGACTATATCAATCCCCTTATATAAAAATACATACATGACTCTGTCATTTGTGCTGGCTAGCTAGATTCAATATAATGCTATACAGTGTTGGAGGTTGATCTGGTAAACATTTATTGAGTCAATCCGGGCTAGATTGCAATAAGATGCTGGATTGTTCAAATTGATCTAGTAAACAAATATATGGTTGCCAACCAGAGTTGGATTATATCCCAAATTAGAAAACTATTGGTTATTACATTGAATATTGTCTATAGATTTGTTTAACTTGGTTCAGCTACCAGTTTTGTCTCTACTAATGGTTATACAAATCATATGTTGCTAGAGACTTGTTAAATTTGCGTTGTTGATTTCCATCCCAAATTTGGTCCCCCAAACCCTCCCAGAAGAAAAGAAAGAATTGAGGTCTAACTTGGCTGGCATAGATACTATTCCTGCAAGACCTTTTCAGTAAAATCATGTGCATAAATCTTTTTCCAAAAGTTTAAATTTTTCATGTTGAATTATAATTTAATATTTTTTCAGTGCCAAAGTGTCACTGATTCTGCAATCTGTAGTTCTGTACAAAGACACCAAAAAGGGCACAACCGCACAAGCTCCCCTGGTCATAGGCCCAGCTACCTTATTTTCTTTTTCATTTTTTTTAATCAAGTGATACTTTCTGAAATTTTTTTGTAATTTACTCAAAAATACTCAATTTTGACTTCAAAGCTTAGTTTGTACCAAAGTTGTCTAAGGACTCATTTCTTCTGGAACTTGATCTACCATTTAATGCTCAATTATTTCATTGCTCTTCTCAGAATAAAAAAATTATTCATATTATTAACCCTATTTATTTTATATTCATAACGCAACATCTACTTGGCATTTGCATGATATCCCCAAATGTTGATCCTATTGAAAATAAACAGCTTAAATTCTATCTCTATCGCATTGTCAAAAACATACATAATTTTTTTTTCCGACGGATGTAGACCATCTGATTTTGATCAACCCTCTTTGATTGGCCCCATATTAATTTTCATTTTTTGTAAGACCCATATTGATTCCTAATTTCTGCCCCAGATAATATAACATAAAAATCAATAGAAAACAAAAAAAAATGTACTATGGATTTAAGGAGAGGTTGGGGTTGGAATCATAGTGACAACACATCATAAATATAAATTAAACTCAAGAGGTACTTTGTGATGAATCTCAAAAGTATCATGACTTACCCAAATAAACTAATCAGGTCACGCAGTCAGCATCAGTGGACCAACACCAAACCAAGCGCAGATCCCCAGGCAAATCCAAATTGAAATCAAGACAGAATGTCAGGCATGTACAGCAAAACTCCAATATTTGCAATTTTGCATCTTAGTTTTATCTAAATTAATCAATCTTAAGGAATAATACCAACTCATGACAAGTTGGGTTGAAAGCTGAAACCCAGGGGCCTATTTGAAAGGTAACAACTGACAAGTGAAGCAACATGCATGTGTGTCTTTTAAAATTTCTTTTTACTTTCTTTGAAAAGGCCATGGCCATATATTAAATTAACCGTTGCGGTTTTCATCACTCGAACCAAATCTGCTATTATTCTTGCTGAATAATAAGACCCTCTTATTCTCATCCAACGATCTTGATTTTTTCATAGCTCGAATCTCAAAGCATCTCGAGTTTCATATCTCCACCGTCGAGATAGAAATAATAGGTCCTCTTATTGTCAATAATAATAGCAGATTCGGACCCTTCATCACTAGTGTCTAATAAAAGACAAAAAATAAAACAAGAAAAAATAATCAATGTGAAAATGTTTAAATTTGTATCAGATTGGAGTTGGTATAATTAGAAAAAAAAAGATGCATTACTTAGAAATGTGTATTTTAATAATGAGGTGTAATTAAGAAAATACTTCAATGATACTAATTAAGTTTACCCAATTTAATTAAAATGGGGTAGAAAGAATAATATGGTATTATATTAAAAAATGTGTCGTTTACCAGTGTCAGATGCAACCATCAGAAGGATTGTAACAACAAACCCTATTTAATGTAGAGGTTGTTTTTGGCTTTTAGTTGGGAGTTGTATAGTGCTAGCTTGATAAATGCCATGTTGAAATAAAAACTAAACAAGAGGTGGTTTATCAATTATGCAAGAGGTGGTTTATCAATTATGCAATTGGTGTGGCGCTGCATAGCACAAAAAGTGTGAATAATTCGTTCAGAGGAGAGAAATGCATGAAACTGGAGGTTTTGCATAGTAGAAATTGAAAAAAAAAACAATTTACAAGGAAATTTCTTATTGACATTATACAAGCTGGTAATTATCTGTTCTGCAACTAGAAAAAGTTGACAACAGAAAAATAAATTTTAAATTCACTAATTCGATTAGAAAACTCCACATAAGCAATAAGAATTTTCTTTGAAACAATCAATTCACATAGGAAAATTATAAAAACAAGCAATATATGATACCATCCAACAGATACTTGTACCGGAACCATGAAAATCCGTAAAAAAGTTTTGTTAAGAAGATCCTGATCTTCCGTTTATAGCAAAAAAAAAAAAAAAGAAAACGAAAGAAAGAATGAAAATAAGGAGAAAAAATATTTAACCAAAAAAAAGAAGCAAAAGAAGAAATTTTGGTTTAATCATGTACCTTGTTTTCCTTTCTTGCTCTGAAGAGGATTCCAACTGTTCTTATCCCAGAGATGGGCTTCATACCTCCCTGTCCATCTATGCCTGATGACATGCAATGCATATTTTGTTTGACAAATTAAAACTAATCTCAATTTTAGAAACTTGATCCCATTTAAAAAATTTGTTTTCCAATCATGCTTTGTGATGAATTACCTCGTCACTCCTCTGTAGATGGAGCTCCTCTTTGCATTGCCACTAGGTGAGAGGATTTTGGATGGGTTTTGGGTTCTCTTGGAGCGCTTAGACTTGGGCTTGTTCTCCATTTCACATGCATTGTAAGAGGAGTTAGAAGAGGTGGAAGAAGAAGGAGAGAGAGGAGGGAGGTTTGGGCATGGCCTCTTCATCGCATAAAAGAGAGAGAGAGAGAGAGAGTTTATGGGTTTTTGCTGAGGCTTGAGATTTAAGGGGTAGAGAGAACGGAATGTGTTTCTCTTGCCTCTTTTGATTTGGTGGTGGTGTGTTTGTGGGGTTATAAAAAGGATCATGGTTTTATAGTAGGAACCAAGGAGGCTAAAGTGCAAGACTGCTAAAACCTGCTATATTGTGGATTTTGTATGGCGATGGTGAGTCGGAGGTAGGGGTGTTAACGGGTCGAGTCGGGTTGAGGTATTATTATTTTATTATTATTTTTTTGATTTGATATGAATCCGACTCGATTATATTGAAGTCAAAAAATCTTAATTTATATATGATCGGATTGTGTTACGAGTTGATCTGATCCGTGTAAAATAATTAAATATTTATTAATTATTTTATATTATTTTAAGCAATTAAGTATTAATTAATTTAAAATTAATCTTAGTTAGTATATAATTAATATATAGTAAAGTTTTAATTAGTACTAATTACAAAAAAAATCAAAAAATATAATTAATTGGCTCGGGTCGGGTAGACCCGAACCTGACCCGACCCGATTCGGGTAAAAATAGATTCATACCCGAATCATTTATTTTCAGATCATGTTGGATCGGATTGAATTCGGATCAGATCGGATTAACCCGATGGGTCGGATAAATAATTGTCACCCCTAGTCGGCGGTATGTGAACATACCACAAAAAAGAAATATATAAATAGACATTGTAATGTTTAAGTAATTATGTATGAAGTAATAATTTAATAAAAATTATTAAGTTCTGAAGAAGGTAAACTCTTGCTTAATAATTTTTATGGAGATTTACAATAAAAGTAATGTGTCTCAATAAAAATAAAATAAAAGTAAATAAGGTTATGATACTTCATAAAACACTGATGAAAGATTATTTTGAATACAAATATTGAAAGATGAAAATTCAAATAACTGATTTAAATTGCTTAACATAATCTAAATATTGAAATTTAATGGACTATCACAGTTTTGTTATTTTGGGATATGTTTTACTATTTTTTCAGATTTTTGAAAGATGACTTATTTGAATTTCAAATGATATTATTTTATTTTAAGTTATTGTTTCAAAAATCCGGAAATGTAGGACTAAAATTTTGAAAATAAAAAATTCATATTCCATAATAATACTATATTATGTTGAGAGACTTGAACGAACTATTCGGAATTTGATTTTCGAAATCTGAATCTATAGCCTCACTCAATAAAAAATTTATAGTCTCTGATATGCAAGAACTCGCTTAAATTCATATAGAAAATACAAGGATTCCATAAATATATACAAAATTTTAAAACATCCATAAACTCCGTTGAACAAAAATTTAAGGCTGTGTGAGAAAAGACTTAGGGTGAAAACGGATGAGATACTGAAGGATAATGGATTTGTATCCATTATAATTTTTCGGATATAAGTTCGAATATTGATAGTCTTGAATACAGATGCAAATTGGATATTTAGTAGATATCAAATATGAATTGGATATCGGACGAATACGGATATGTATACGAATATAGATATATTTTGGATATTAAGTGAAAATATTATATGCATCATTAAAAAATAATTACATACTATTTTTTGTTAGAATCATTAATTATAAAAATTAAATACTAATTATTATTCATAGTTCAAATGTATCAATAAATTATAAAAGTATATGATACATTAGCATAATTTATATAGAAATTTAGTTAGATTTGTAATTTATGCAAAAAAAAATCTAATTAAAAAATATAGTGGGATTTTCGGATATTTATTTGAATAATATCGGATAATATCGTATCAGATATCTTTGAATAAAATCGGATATTGATGTATAATAACTAAACGGCCGTATAAAAATATGTAATAGTCAAACTGTATCTTTATTTATTAAAATTTTTGGACACGGATACAAATACATATACGCATAGATATAGATCAAATATTTTTTATTATTTTTCAAATTAGATCGCCGAATATTTTACTTTACCTTTACGCCATAAAAAAGTCTATTTTGGATCCATATTTTACC
This sequence comes from Schoenoplectus triqueter, assembly GCA_964058805.1. Classification (NCBI taxonomy): domain Eukaryota; kingdom Viridiplantae; phylum Streptophyta; class Magnoliopsida; order Poales; family Cyperaceae; genus Schoenoplectus; species Schoenoplectus triqueter. The sequence goes on from CAXKVV010001761.1 coordinate 13,551, forward strand.
ACACTAAGCAACAAATATAATACAAGAGTTGGTTTTGACTTCAAACATCGGAAGTAAATAGTCAAGTTTATATGTATTTAACAAGTCAAGAAAAAAAAAAAGCAAATCTCCACATATTAAATTATTTTGTCATTTATTCTTTATGACACTCCACTCAATAACTTCAACTAAATTACAGAAAATTAACATGTATCAAAGTATTGTTGCAAATTGCAACTTCTCAAAGTATTTCGAAATTTTTTTTATTCATTTTCTTTATCTAACGTTACGATAAATCTTTAAATCAATCATTATGAATATTGATACAAAATTGGTTTTGATTTTAAGTATTGGAGGCAAACGGTTGAGAATATATGTATTTAGTAGGGGTGTCAATGGGTCAGATCGGGTCAGAACGGGTTCAGATCAGGTTATATTATTTTATTATTTTTTGACCCAATTTGAACCCGATCTGTTTAAATTCGAGTCAAAAAATTTTGACTCATACCTGACCCGATCCGACTGGGTCACGGGTCGACCCGACCCGATCATGTAAAATAGCTAATTATTTATTAAATATTTTGTATAATTTTAAGTAATTAAATATTAATTAATTTATAATTAATCTTAATTAGTATATATTTAAGCGAATTAGGCTATGGTGTTTTGCAAAGTACAAGTGTGTTGTGTGTTTTGCGCTATATTATTAATTTTAGTCGGAAATGATCGATCCAAATCGCTCAATCTAATCTCCATATCAAAATCTATTAGTAAACCAAATTTTATATTTTTGGAATCCATTTGCTATTTTTTTGGATAGGGGGAAACCGTCATTTTTGGATGAACCAGAATTCTCAGATCAAGTCATTTTCTCCTCAGCAAAAAAGAAATAGCAAAAAATTCTAAAAAATATAAAATTTGGTTTACTAATAGATTTTGATATGAAGATTAGATTGAATGGTTCGGATCGATTATTTCTAACTTGAAATTAAAAATAGAACGCAAAGCACACAACCCGACCCGACCTGATTAAGCTCTAATTAGTATTAAATCATAAAATTACTTCAATAAACAACAACCCGACCCGACCTGATTCACGTCAAAAAAATTAAACATATATCCGACCTATTTATCTTTGGAACATGTCAGGTCAGTCGGGTTTAGATCGGATCGGATTAACTCATTGGATCGGACAAATAATTGACACCCTAATATTTAGAAAATTAAAAAATTACGCTTCTATATAATATATTTTTTGTCATTTATTTTTTAAGATCCTCCACTCAAGAGCTTCAACTAAATCATCAGAAGTTAATCCGTATTAATGAAAATATTGTGGCAAACTACAACCTTTAGTAGTATTTCGAAAATTTTATATTCATTTTCTTTATCTAACATTATGATAGCTATTTAAATCATTATGAACGTCGATACAAAATTTGGTTTTGACTTAAAGTGTAGGAGGCAAACAGATCAATATATATATATATATATATTTAGAAAGTTAAAAAATTATACCTCTACATAATATTTTTTTGTCACTTATTGTTTATGATCTTTCACTCTAGAGCTTCAACTAAATTATTAGATGTTAATACGTATTAATGAAAATATTGTGGCAAATTGCAACTTATCAAATTTCAAAAAAAAATATATTCATTTTCTTTATATAATGTTAGGAGTGTGTAAACAAATTGGTTTAATTAGTTTTGAACTAAACCATTAAATTTTAGGCTATTCACTTCTATTTTTTGGTTTAAAAATTTCAGTCCGAATAAATCAAATAAACCCAATAATCCATAATTTATCAAGCAAATTTATTTAGTTGGTATAACTAAGGATAACAAAAATAATTCAAATATATTTATTTTTCATAGCTTTTACTTAATTATTAATTTTAGTAAGTATTTGTTTCTTCTATCAATTTTTATAACTATCAATATTTTTTCATTCCCCTTCGACTAATATAATTTTAATTTAACCGAACAAATCAAATAAAATTTTAATTATTCGTTTGATAATTTGACAAACGGAATAAAATTTTGAATGCATATTGTTACACTAAATACTTCTTTGATTTTTCGATTTGCAAAACAATCTCGAATTTTATAATTTGTCTTGTTTGAGTTTTGTGCAGGGATTGAAATGCAAATGGATTAGTGCACAAGAACCAAGACTAATGATGGGATACAATAGCTTAATTAAGACTGCATTAGCCTTAGATTTAGTTAGACTCAAACTGGGTTCAATTAGTTAAGATAAATTGAGCTTAAATAACAAAGAAAAATGTTTCTACCCAGTGAATCGTTATAACGGTTCAGTAATCGTTATAACGGTTCATCTCAATACTTAAAAATATTCTAAGACGGAAAAGTTCTCATAGAAACCAGAGCGTATCATTATGTAACGATTCAGTAATCATTGTAATGATTTATGAAACGTATAACGATTCAGTGAATCGTTATAACGTTTCAGCTCAATCAAATCCAACAGTTATTCTTTCTAAGTTGTTATAATGATTCCCAAATCGTTATAACGGTTTAGACCAAAAATAGTTTCTTCAGCTGTTTCAGAAGATATATTTTAAAAGGATCACCTCTCTCACTGATAATAATCTGATCCATCTAACTAAATCATTACTCCAGAGAGCTTACTGGTCATATACAAAGTGTGAGAGATAATCCAAGAAATAAAAGCATTCAATTAGCCAAATTCTTGTTTAAGCTTAATTTAGCTTCTCTTCATTCTCTCAACTTGATCATTTATGATCTACTCTTCTTGTAAAATTTTCTTGAGCTGTAGTGTTCACCTTTTTTGAGTTGTAGTGCTCACATTTTCTTGAGTGATTGTCACTCACTTCTTATTTTTGAGTGTGTTGTCACTCTTGTTACCGATAGGTTTGATAGCTCATTTTTATGTAAGGGACCAAGTTCTACAAGTATAAAAATCATTTTTAGTATTTCGACTCAACCTTAATTGTTGAAGGTTGGGAGTCCCGGAGACGTAGGTATTTTTAAACTGAACTATGTTACATCTTGTGTTCTTGGTTGATCTTTTCTTTTCTTTTCTCTCATTTCTTTGATTGCTATATTCTTATGAGAATTGAATCGAATTGAATTGTCTTCCGCTACCATTACACTTGAACACTAAATCTCAAATCGGTTTATACATTTTTACCTTAAATCTTTTACATTTTTGCACTATTTTGACTTTTCATATCATCATCCTAGAGCTATCACATATATTTATTTTAATTTTGACCGAACCAATAGATTGCGTACCCCTAAATATCATATTTAAACGAATCAATATGAATATCAATACAAAAATTGATTTTGACTTAAAATATAGGAGGCAAACGGTTGAGAATATATGTATTTATTAAGTTAACAAAAAAAATGCATTTAGATTGAATGGGGTCAGAGAATCCAGGAGATTGTGTCATATAAACGGTTTCTTTAAATTGTCCATGCAAAAATGTGTTGTTTACATTAAGTTCTCTTATAGCTGGCGGTATTAATGAGTCGGATCGGGTTGGATTCGGATTAGATCATATTATTTTTTATTTTTTTTATTTAATTTGAATCTTATCCGTTTAAATCCTTTACATTTTCCCCATGAGTTTCCCACACACCACACTTTGAAACAAACAAAGCTTTAACAGCAGAGAATCCGGCACCCGAAAGCATTCTCTTGTGGTGACAGTTATTAAGTGGTCAGATGGATCCAAATTAATTGCATCGTTGCCTTGCCCGTTTGTAAAAAAAAAAAAAAGATGCGATTTTACCTCAAAACGCTCGGTTGATTTGCATTTTTCCACTCAAAAATTGGCAGCATATTCGAACTCCTTTTTGAAGTATTAAATTTTCGAAGGTATTCCGGCACACTGTGGGTATAAAAGCATCCAAACTAGCTAGCAAAGTTCCGAAGGACAAATTATGTATAAAATTCTAAAATAAATCGAATGGAAAATGGAAAATTTCGTAATCGATAATAATTCGAATTGATGACTTGAATGAAAACCAAACAATCCAATCCATTTTTTTTCACCTCTAGTAATAACTATGTTGAGGTAAGCGGACATATGTGAAATTAACAATTCAGGGAATAAATTCAGTGGGTTACTTAATACATACAAACAACAATAACAACAACAACAAAATCTTTAATATCAAATAAATTGGAGTAGGCTAGAAATGAAACTCAATCTAAAAGTATAAGATCAGAGATCTCAAATATCAATGATAATAATGATGATGATGAAAATAAATAATAAATAAAATAAAATAATAATGATGATGATAATGATGATATGATAATAATAATGGTAATGCTAATAATAATAATAATAATAATAATAATAATAATAATAGTAATAAAATAGTACAATAAATCTATATTATAAAGCATATTTTTAAATCTTTAATTATAAACCTTAAAATCTTAAAATCTAAGAACTGAAAAAGTAAGAACCTGAAGTCTATAACTCTACTACTAGACTCTAACTTCTAAATCATGATTCTGATATATAGATCGTCATCTTTCAAGCACTTATATCCAAAACAAACTCTTTGAATATATTTCATTCCTTCAAATCTTTTTTTATTGTTTTCTCACATATCAGTCTCGGTTGACCTCTTCATCTTTTTATGTTTTCAAGAGGACTTAGAACATCACTACGTACTGGTGCTTCAAGAGGCCTTCATTAGATATGACCAAACTATCGCAAATATTGTTGGATCAGCTTCTCTTAAATTAGTATTACTCCAAGTTTGTCTCGTATATCATCATTTCTAATTTGATCTCTACTTGTGTGGCCGCATATCCAATGCAACATCCGCATTTCAGGTACACTCATCTTTTAGATGTGTTATCCTTTTGTAGCCCAGCATTCTACGCCATACATCATCGCGGGCTTAATCGTGTCTTGTAAAACTTACATTTTAGTTTATTTGAGACCTCCTTATCATAGAGAATATCATATATTTGTCTTCATTTCACCCATCTGGCCCTTATTTTATGACTAACATTTTTCATCGATCACTTCGTTACTTTGCAACATCGATCTTAAATAACGAAATATGTCATTTGTTGGTACTACTTGCCTGTCCAAACTAACTTCTCCATTATTAGAGTTTTTTCCGCTAAACTAACACCTCACATATTCGATTTTGGTCATACTAAATTGAAAATATTTTGATTCTAATTGTCTCCACAACTCTAGTTCTTGATCGACTTCAATCATATTTTCATCAATCAGCACCGCATTGTCTGCAAAGAGCATGCACTAAGAAATATCTTCTTTGTATATCTTTTGTGATTTCATCCATCACTAAATGAAAATATATAAACTCAATGCTGACCCTTAATGTAATCGTATCTTAATAGAAAATATATCGAACTCATCGTCACATGCTCTGACATAAATCATAAAATTTATGTACAAATTCTTAATAATGGTAACGTACTTTGTTGGGACTTGTTTCTTTTCAAGCGCCCACCACCTAATATTTTTTAATATTTTATCAGTTTTTTTCAAATCAATAAATATCATATATAGATTATTATGTTCCCAATATCTCTCATGAGTTGTCTTATTAAGAAAATCATCTTTATGATGACCCTCCCAGACGGTTACTTAGTACATAATTAATACAATAAATAGTTCATGATTAGAATCTCACCTGAAATTGGTGATTAATTCAGGGGATTAATTCGCTGAAATAATAAGAGATTAGCCAATAAAATCTTAAGTATTATTCCTCGAAATATTTTTTTATGTTATTGGCAAGAGCTATGAGCCTATGACCAAACTTTATATCTATGCAGTGATTGCTTGTTTAGTTCAAATTGAAATCTTATTACTTGAGATAAAAAATAGCAAAGAAAATTTAGATCAGCCACCAATGCATGCACATACACCGATACACGGAGTGACGGAGACACCCAGTCATGGACATAATTCCCAGAAAACTCTGTTGAACTTTGTTTTGATAAACTTAGGCTCTTTGGCTGTACAGTGGGAATATGTATGGATGTGCATTTTGAACAGATTTTATTATAGAATGTGGGAAAAAAAATTAACTTAGAGATGATTTTTTTTCTCACGATGAACAGTAAATGCCGAACAGAACTTAAAGAATTATATATGAATTTAAAATATTCCTACCTGCACTTGGACACGGGTGTGTTTGGATCAAAGGAAAATTGCATTATTTTTAGAGTAGATTGTTACTTTTGGGTTACCTTTAATTCAAATATTAATTAGACTGTTGAGAATAGTATAGATTAGTATTATTTTGCTAACCCATTGGATGGATGGTTTATTGGGTTAGTGAATTCAATTCAAACAATATATAAAATAATTATTATTAATATTAAACAAAATAAAACAAAATAATTGTAAATCAATAAAATAATATTAATGAATAATAAAACTTATTGGTATTAAAAATAATAAATAATAATAATGAAAAGCAATACCCATTTACATTTTTATTCATTTCTTTGCATCAGTATTATTACTATAACTTCCAAACAATATAAAAAATAATTTATTATAAATAAAATAATAATGATTTGTATTAAATAAAATAATGATTAACAATATAAAAAATTAATATTAAACAAAGTAATAATAAATAATAATAAACAAATTAATAATAAGTAATATTCAAAAGTATTAAACAAAATAATATTTTTTAATATTAAATAAAATAATAATGAACAAACTAATAAATAATAATAAATAAAATAATAATCATTAGAATTAAATAAATAATGATTAATAAAAAATAATAATATGAACTAAAATTTCTGAATATTAAATAAAATAATAGTAATAAATAAGTGAATAATAAATAATAATCATTTGTATTCAATAAAAGAGCATTAATAATAGTACAAAATAATATTTAATAAGTTCTAAATTTAAATAAAGTAATAATTAATTAATTAATAATGAACAATAATAAACAAAATAATAATCACATTAAGAAAATAATAATAATAATTAAAAAATAATATTAAATAAAACAATAATCAATAATATTAAAAATATATTTAGTAATAATAACATGGTTAATAAAAATAATATAAATAAAATAATTATCATTAATATAAAATAAAAAATAATTAATTATTTTATTCATTCACTACATCACTATTCTTAAGTTACCGTTTAAATAATATATTAATACTTTTTTCATATTTTTTTTATTTACATCATAATATTCACAACTATTAACTCAAAAAATATTATTTTTACGCTAATTTACACCGTCCAAACACACAGAGAATTAAAAAGCTCAATGGCTTGTCCTATGAGAAGAATGTCTAACTCAAAATTTGAGTTATTACGTGGGGAAATATGGGCTGTGGGTTTTGGATTTACGTCAGAACCGATCACGATGATCAAGGTCTATTAAAAATGGAATCCGAACACGCCAGATGATACGAATTTATTGAGTGAGCAGATGATACTAATTTATAAATGAGAGGGGATTGGTTGATAATGGGTTATTTTGATAATTTTGATAATGAATTTCTAAATAAATAGAAAAAAATAAAAATAAAAATAAAATTATAGATGTGTTCTTCTATCTATGAATTGATGTTCATTCAATTTCATTATCGTTTGATAGCCCATCAAAAACCGTTAAATTGGAATCATTATAAATTGTATGAAAATTTGATGGTCTTTGATGGGCTATCAAACAATAATAAAATTATATGAAATTTGAATGACCATCAATCCATAGGTAGAAGAACACATCTATAAACTTTTTTTTTCATTTTTAAGATCTTTTTTTTATATTTATTTAGAGATTCATTGTCAATATTATCAAAATAACACACTGTCAACCAATCCCCTCTCTTTGTAAATTTTTCTTTCAGAGCTGAAGGTAAATATAACATTCGAGATGAAAATATTTATGTAACTACACCTACTACAAGATCAAGATATTTTTCTATTTAATGGGGTAACTATCTTTGCCAGCTTTATTTCAAAATAGTGTACTTCTAACATTTTTTTGAAGTAGCAAGCGAATAATCCATTATAATATTTTATTAAATCAAATTGAAAAAAAATACAGATTCGATGGGAAAAAAACTCAGTTAGAGTTGAAATACAAACATCATCCCTAAATAAATAAAACAATAATAAAAGGCAGCAATAACTTGAGTCATCACACCAACCATCAACTGACTTGTTGAGTGTAGCACTTGCGGGGACACTGTGTGTGGGATAGGGTCAGGGCTGGCAAGAGGGAAGGATGAAAAGTGGGGTTGTGCTGGGTTGGCAAGTAGAACAAGTCAGCGGTGGGGATAAAGTTGGATAGAGATGATGGAGAAGGCCCGAATTGTTGTATTTTTCTCATCTCATTCGACGTTGAGACAAAATGATATTGAGTGGAAGTATCTTATTTTATCAGTTTGATTCAAACAAGTGCAGTAGAAATAACACACTATATCTAATAAAATAAGGCAGCACAAGGCTCAGCCAAGCATGCAGAGTATGGACTCAGCCCGGCACACGGCCCACACAACCGGAGAAATAAAGAAAGGTGTTACCATAATTTAACAGGTGTAACCAAGGGTTGGCCAGGATTGTGCTCGACTTGGCTTAGGAAAGCAAGGGCAATGAGACAGCAAAGGATAACAAAGGGGTCGGAGCAGAAAGGGCGATGAGGCAGCAAAGGGTAGCGAAGGACAGCAAGGACAACAAAGGGATTGGTCAGGACTTAGGGCAGCAAGGACGATGGGGCAGCAAAAAGGGTCTGTCAGGGTTGTGCTCGACTTAACTCGAGGCAGCAAGGGAGATCTGGGTGATTAGGCGTGGTGGCGGGCGATAATCTGGATGTACCAAAGTCTTGGTCGGAGATGATGGTGCGAGTGGTGTGGTAGATCTACTGAGAGAGAGGAGTGGATTGAGGAGTGTGTTAGAGAGGAGAAAGGGGGAGATGAGAGGGCTAGGGTGCGGATTTGGCGACGGTTGAGGTAGTAGTGGTCAAACGATTGAGGTAGGGTTGGAGCCTTTGAGGTTGGGGTAGTGGTGGTCGGAGGACGGAGGTAAAGGTTATGGTTGACGGAGAGCGGAGGCCGAAGGCTAGAGATAAAGATTTGGGTTGATGGAGGTTGGAGCCAGCAACTGAGGTCAGAGAAAGTGGTAAAAGATCGGGGTAGTGGCGGAGATAGTGGTGGGTGGTGGAAGAACCCTAGGTTTACTTATATTTCAAATCGATGGAGAGAGAAAAAAGAAGAGAAGAAGGCAGCATGAGGAAAAACGAAAGTCGGAAGTGGCGGGGGAGGTCGGCGGCGAGACCTCTCCGTCTAGGTTTTCTTTTTCTTTTGTCACATTCGTTGTCGTCGTGTACTTCTAACATTATTTAACAAAACTTTTGTTGCCCTGTGATTAGATAAGCATTAAATCACATTAAAGTAATATTGTAGTATGGTAATAATATATCATTCACTCATTAGTATATGATACAAGATAAATAATGGTAAACAGATGTGTAGATAGCAGTAACAGCACATTCTAATTTTAGTTCGTTGCTGTTATGTATATAGCAGTAACAGCACATTACATATTCCATTAGCTAGTCATTACACACAAGGGAAATATTCATTGGTATATTTGAGATGAGTTTATTATTTTTCCTTGAGCTGCAAACAACTTGAGAAATAAAAAAAAAAGTAGGTACATTTGCCATGAACTATAACTACAGACTTCCAGCATTTTATTGGATAAATATTATATAGATTGGGAAGTATGCACTGCGCGTCTGCAAGCTTCTATTTGACGGTATGACCCCTGACTTGAAAATACTAAATAGTTGCTTATTACCTATTAAAAAAATTACTTATGAAACAAAACGAGTTTGAACTAAAATATTTGGGAATACTAGTTCAAGTAATATGGTGAGCTTCTTTGAAAATAATAGAAAATTAGAATTTTAAACTCAGATTTCACTCCAATAATATAGTCTTCAAATAAATAATTAATAATATAAGATTTTAAATATATTTAATAAAAAATTAAAATGCTAAGTAATAATAAATTTTAACACATAATAATCTATAAATTATTATATAAAAAAGTTGGATCATTTTAACAGTTAAGTTTTACCTTAAGTATATTACACACATTATTTTAAATGATGAGAGAGAAATTATTTTATATGAATCTTTGGATTCAAGAAAAAAGTTGGATCATTTTTACAAGGGTGAATACCCTTGTAACTCGGGATTCACCCCGATAATATAGTCTTCAAATAAATAATTAATAATATAAGATTTTAAATATATTTAATATAATTTCACATTAAAAAAATTTAGACATAATATTTTTAAATGCTAAGTAATAATAATAACTATAATAATTATTATTATAACAATAAATAGTATAATTAAATATAATTAAATGCCTAATAATCAATAAATTATCATATAAAAAAATTAGATCATTTTAAAAGTTAAATTTTACCTTAAGTATATTACACACATTATTTTAAATGAGGAGAGAGAAATTATTTTATATGAACTTTTGGATTCAAGAAGATAAAAAAAATTAAAACAAAATCAATGGTGGAGAAAAATGATGATGTGATAATACTTGAAAAAATAATTCAATTTGTATATTATGAATTGAGGCATTAAATATATGCTAAGCTCAGCTGGGAAGTTGACATGATTGAAAAAATTGAAATGAGTAGTAAAAATGTGGATATTTTATAAAAGACTAGTAACGAAAATAGGGTTCATTATTTATACGAGGAATATCATAGTTCCTAGTAGGTCGTCACTACCAAAAGATGAAGAGATATACGCAAAGCAAATATTGGAAAAAAAAATACGAATTGATAATATCAAGACGGTGTAAGTAATTATTTAAGTTGTTAAGCCGTTCTGCATGTATATATAGAATAAATTAAAAAGAAAGAAGAGAAGAGAGTAAGAACAAAAAAGAGCATAGATAGAATATCCCGGTAAAAGGATTGTTTTTTGCTTGCTTGAGCTTGTTAACTACACAATAGAATTCATAAAAATGTTCTCACGCAAAAGACCACATAATTTAATCTCTAAGCTCAAATGATCAGCCGAGATTTAATGTAGTGGTTAGCACACATATATACACATATGCGATTGATTAGACATTATGTTCTACAGAACTCAAAACACAGTTTTATGTTTCTTCTTGTGATGATAGAGTACTATTTGTGATCATCTTTCATTGGATGTGAAATATGAGGCTCACGCAATTGTGATTACAAAAAAATATCGCGGTGTTGTAAATAAGTAGGCAACTTTCTTATTTAAGTGCACCTTGAATTTTGAAGTTCCAAGGACTACATTTAGAATAGATGGAGTGTACCTACCAGCAACTTTTTTATAAAAATACAGAAAATAATAATAAAATATTGACATTATTTTCTGTTGCTGATTCATACTTTTATTCATCTCAATATTAATTTTTTTTTTGGAAGGTTGTGTTTTTAGAAATTATTTCTCAGAGAATTATGTCCTTCTAAAAAAAATACACAAAAAGGATACCTCGAGTTTGAAATTAATTAGTTAAATTAAATACCTCGAGTTCAGAAAATAATTGTTCCACCATCTTTTATAAATCAAGATATAATCAGAAATTTTATAAAAGTTGTCGTTGATTCAGCTTTATTTACAAAAAAAATGTACATGTGCTCATTTTAAAGTAAGTTATCTTGAAGGAATTTACAATTCTTGGTCAGGGGCGGAGGCAACAGATGTTAGATTCATAATTTACATAAATTAGTAGAACTTATCATTTTTTTTATTTATATTTGTACGATATTTAGTTATCGGATACCTCTATAATTTTATTTTAAATATATGACCATTAAAAATCTAAATTGTAGACATATTTATGCTAATTATAAACCTATTTTATTTGTTTCTCAATTTGATTTTCAACGATTCCTTTTCTCTCTATCATTGTAACGCATACTCATAAATTAGCTATTTTGATCTCTCGACACCCCAAATTCAAATCCTAAGTACGCCATTGGTCTTGATGTTTCAACTCTTTTAGTTGTTTTTGCGGTCAAAATTTATAGTGAAGGCAAAATGTGCTATAATTAAATTTTCGAAATATTTACCAAAAAAATTGTCATTAATTAGTGTCTTTCGCAATAATTATTAAATCGTAGTAAGTAAGAGCATTTCGATGGTGAGATGTTTAATTTTGAAAACTTTTAAATATTAGTACTCTTACATCGTTTCTGTTTAAAAATATTTGCAATTTAGAATTATAAGTTTTCTAATTATTATTTATTATTTTATATAAATTATGTTATTTTATGGACTGTAATTTTGAATAAAATATATTATGAATAACATATATTTAATAACAAGCAGTTCAATTTCAACCTCTAAGCACAATATACAAATAAATAGTTTAATTTCTTTAGTGGTTACGAGGACCATGGACGGAGTCAAGTAGAGGCAAATGACAGGAGTGATAAAGGAAAGGAAAAGGACCATGTCAACCGACAATGGAATAGGTGCGTTGACTTTGAACATAGAGAACAAATTTTGAAAGCAAATCAAAATTTTGGAGATGCGGGGGATCGAACCCCGTGCCTCTCGCATGCAAAGCGAGCGCTCTACCATTTGAGCTACATCCCCTTTCGATCTAGTGAATAAAGTCTCTTCTAATCTTTAACTGTGGATGTAATTTGTCCACATATTCTATTTTGTATTTTACAACTCAATTTCTAAATTTAAAAAATATCACGATTCCTGGAAGTCTAGAACATTATAAAATATCACTATTTTTCTATAAAAGATTGCATACAAAAAGCTGTCTTAAAGTATGGACAGTTGGACACAGTTAAAATCATTGAACGAGTATTTAGAAAAAAAAAAGAATGAAATTTGATTTTTTTTTTTAAATCATAATACTGCGTACTTACATCAAAGTTTTCTAAAAATATATTGGAATTATCTGATAAAAGTTTTCTTTGAATGCGGAAAATGAACGATACTAAAGAAACCAAATTTTATAATTCAATCTTCCAGACTGCATGTGAAACTAATGAGGCTCAGAGACCCATACAGACACTTGGCCCAGTCCAAGTACACAAATCCATTTATATCACAATCGATACTGTGATTTGCATTCCCGCCTCAACACATTTGGCCCGGCCCGGCCCATCCCAGCCCAGCCCGGCCCGGCCCTTGGCCACAATTTTAACCCAATCAATGCGGATCTTGAATGGCAGACTAATTTGAACGAAGAATGATGTTGTGGTGATTTGCTTTCACGGTTTCACCTCATCGTATACATATTAAAAATAATAATTCTCAAAATTAAAAGGAACTTCACATAAAAGATCAAAATTCAGAATAATTAATGTTCGCCTAGGAAAATATTTTTACGTGTTAAATGAACTAACATGTATATGGTAGGTTATATATTCAAAGTCTACATAGAATATTCATTAATAAATATTTGAATTGAAAAGTCTAATCTCTGTTGTTATCTTAAAAAATTAAATTATTCTCTTACTTTATTTTCATATAGGGCACGTTTGGCACTTGGTGGAATAACAAAAATTAGAATAGAATAGCTATTCCGACGAATTAATTTGTCAAATGAATTTTAGACTAAGTAGAAGAGTGTTAATCTGGTATACCAAGTTATAGGTGGTATACTAGATTATCTCTCATTAGAATAGTAATTATTGTTAGATTATGTTGTATTATATTATTATATTATATTATATTATATTATTATATTATAATTATAATTATTATTATATTATGATTATAATTATATTATATTATTATATTATAATTATAATTATTATTATGATTTATTATAATATTATTATGATTTTGAAAATCAACACTAAAATAATAATAAAATATTAAATTATAGTTGCTGATTTTCAAAAATCCAAAACAAATACTTAGAAAACTCAAAATACAATAAATTTTTGTATCCCCTAGTATTTTGATATGAAAAATTTAATGAGAATGATAATTTTGAGTTTCGAACGTGTTACAATAGAATTTGAGCCGTATACACTTGAGCTCAAAATGCAAACGTTTTCACAATAGTCTAACTCTATATATAGAGAGAGATATATATATAGCTTATGGTGTTTTCAAAAATAAAAAAACGTTATTGTTTCGGAGTGAGATTTCATATCTCGAGATCTCAAATGGTCAATCTAAGTTGCTCAATAATTTCTTCATGTTAAAATCTTGTAGGATATTAAATTTCATGATTTTTTGAGCTTTCTAACTATTTTGTATATTATTTTAAAAAACAGCCCTGAAATAGGCTAATTTCTTTTATTAAACAGGGTTATTTTTAAAATAATTTAAAAAATAGTTAGAAAGCTTTAAAAATCATGAAATTTAATAACCTATAAGATTTTGATATGAAGAGATTCTTGAGCAACTTAGATTGACCATTTGAGATCTCAGGATATGAAATCTCACACCGAAGCAACAATAGTTTTTTGCTTTGCAAAGCATCATAAGCTATGTGTGTGTGTGTGTGTGTATGTATATATATATGTAGAGTCCGACTATGGTGCTTTGCAAAGCACGGAGGCGTTGTGTGTTTTGCGCTCTATTTTTAATTTCAAGTCAGAAATAATCGATCCAAACCGTTCAATCTAATACTCATATCAAAATCTATTAGTAAACTAAATTTCATATTTTTAGATTTTTTTTTTGCTATTTTTTTCTGGTGAGGAGAACATGACTTGATCTGAGAATTCTTGTTCATCCAAAAATAATAGTTTTTTCTCTATCCAAAAAAATAGCAAATGAATTCCAAAAAAATATAAAATTTGATTTACTAATAGATTTTGATATGGAGATTAGATTGAGCGGTTTAGATTAATCATTTTTGACTTAAAATTAATAATAGAGCGCAAATCACACAATACTCTTGCACTTTGCAAAGCACCATAGCCTAATTCTATATATGTATATAGAGTCCAACTATGGTGTTTTGCAAAGCACAAAGGTATTGTGTATTTTACGCTCTATTTTTAATTACAAGTCAGAAATAATCGATCTGAACCGTTCAATCTAATATTCATATAAAAATCTATTAGTAAACCAAATTTTATATTTTTTATAATTTTTTTGCTATTTTTTCGGATGAGGAGAAAATGACTTGATTTAAGAATTCTGGTTCATCCAAAAATGATGATTTTTCCCCTATCCAAAAAAATAGCAAATAAATTCCAAAAAATATAAAATTTGGTTTACTAATAGATTTTGATATGGAGATTAGATTGAGCAGTTTGGATCGATCATTTCTAACTTAAAATTAAAAATAGAGCGCAAAGCACACGACGCTTTTGTGCTTTGTAAAGCACCATAGCCTAATTCTATGTATATATATATATATATATATATATAGAGAGAGAGAGAGAGAGAGAGAGAGTGGAGATACCGTGAGCTTAAGCTCACGGAGGCCTTCCGTGAGCTTAACTCAAAAAATATATTAAATCATCTCAAAATTTTAATTTATCATTCTCATTAAATTCTTTATATAAAAATCTTGTGGGATGCAAAAATTTGGAGTGTTTTGAGCTTTTTAAGTCACCTTTTTTAATTTTTTAAAATGATGTTCAAGTATTGAATATATTATTATTATTATTATTTTTAGAGTTGATTTTCAAAAATTAAAAACCATAACTTAAAAAGCTCAAAACGCTCCAAATTTTTGCATCCCATGAGATTTTCATATAAAGAATTTAATGAAAATGATAAATTAAAATTTCGAAATGATTTGATATATTTTTTGAGTTAATCTCACGGAAGGTCTTCGTGAGCTTAAGCTCACGGTATCTCTACCCTATATATATATATAGTCTGACTACGGTGCTTTGCAAAGCACAAGAGCATTGTGTGCTTTGTACTCTATTATTAATTTCAAATCAGAAATGATCGATCCAAACCGTTCAATTTAATCTTCATATAAAAATCTATTAGAAAACCAAAATTTATATTTTTTTTAGAATTTTTTTGCTATTTTTTCTGGTGAGGAGAAATTGGCTTGATATGAGAATTTTGGTTCATCCATAAATGACGGTTTTTCTCCTATCCAAAAAAATAGCAAATGAATTCTAAAAAATATAAAATTTGGTTTACTAGTAGATTTTTATATGAAGATTAGATTGAGTGGTTTAGATCGATCATATCTGACTTAAAATTAATAATACAGCGCAAAGCACACAACGCTCTTGTGCTTTACAAAGCACCATAGCCTAATTCTATATATATATATATATATTAGTGGAACTGTTTATATACACCAAAAAGAAAGAAATTTTGATTAATGAATAAGATATCTACATTTCTAGTGCAAGGAAACAAGGAATATGCTAGGCTAATAATTATGAACACTTTAATATTCAAGTGAACTACACAATTTGCCGATACAAGAAAAACAAATTCAAGTTAATATACTAAGAAAAGGCTAATATTCATGTGCATGTCTGAAACTCTGAATTGATGTGGCCGACATAAAATGCTGCAATAGTTTATCTCATGTAAAATGTAAATTAATATTGTTTTCTGTTTAATAAAATTTGAAATTCTAATAGAAGAAGAGGTTACTTTGATTTTAAAATGGAAGTATTTTTTTTATTTGACACAACAAAAGGGTTTCTTTACATTTTACAATTTCATAGTAAAAAATAAAGAAAAGAAGATGTTTTGTAATTATGTAAAAATTGCAAAATATTTTTTTAAATTTAGTTTAAAATAAATGGAGATACGGGAAATCTAATGTTAGTGTAGGGGGTCTTCGTTCATGTTTTCCTTTTGCACATATGGAAATATTAAATAAGAAAAATAAAATCAACCACCCTCTACGTGGACTCATCCTCACTTTGCATGTGCAAGCCCGCATTCATTTTGGTTCTTGTGGGCA
>CAXKVV010001762.1:0-27856 GCA_964058805.1 Schoenoplectus triqueter
ACGAGGCGTGCGTTGCCTTCCCCCGATACACTACATGGTCCCGGCGTAAGGAGTTTTCACGCTTCAGTTCCACTGATGAGTGGGTCGGCGTTACAACATGAAGCGTGATGTGTTTGCTCTTGGCGCAGATGAAACGGGGGTGATGGAAATAGCGATAAGAGCAAATGACGAGTAGGGCCCAAAAGGAAGGATGGGGGACGGAGTTGGAGTTGTGGGTGTTCCTTTCGATGAGGCTATGGTGATACGTGACACCCACTGTTTTCACACCCCAAAAACCTTTTATTATTTCTATTGTTACTTCCTTCAATTTTTGCCTTAAATTTCTTCCCTCGAATCCAACTTTCTCAGCTTTCTTCAAATTTAATTGTCGTTTTCACTGTCCATGTTGGAAGACTTTTTAAGTATTTCCCTTATGTCCCTTTTCTGCTATAGTTGCTAACAAGTATATAGGAAGACATTAATTTTGGATTATTTGATATTCCCATAACTAATAAAAACATGGCTACATTTTGGGGATGTTCACTGCTCAATTAGTAGTTTGTTTTTTTATCCAAAAGATGAAAGTTGATGTCTTCAAATTTCATTAATATGTAATGTTACGAGTTTGTGATTGTTGTATTGCAGATTTGAAATAAAGATAAGATAAACGGAAAAAATAATAAAGATAGAATCTACAATGAATTATCTCTCTATACTCTAAACCATGAGTTATATTTTGTTAATATCTCTTTGACTATTATCATCTGTAATTTATTTTCATCCCGAATATTCTTGCACAAACTGTTAAATGAAATTTTGATGTATTGTTAAATGGCATACTGTTAATTGAAATTGTATATAAGTTTATCATTCTGAGAAGAGTTAGACTATAGTGATACGCTTAGTTAATGATCAAATTTGCTACGGACTAAAAAAAATATAATTAAATTATCTCCAAATCTTAATTTATGGATCTCAATAAATTCTTTATATCAAAATATGATGGGATATAAAAAAATATTTTTAAAATTTTCTAATTATTAATTTTTATTTTTTAAAAATAACCTAAAAATATATATTATCTTATTATTATTATTATTAAATCATCTTAAAAAATTTAAAACTAATATTTCGAAAATTTAAAAATAGAAATTTTTTATATCTCATCATATTTTGATGTGAAGAATTTATTGAGATCTATAAATTAAGATTTAAAAATAATTTATCTATATTTTTTAGTCTACGCACCGACTGTGACCTAAAAACATTATGTCATCACGCGCGGTTGGAGAATTGGTCTGTATCAAATGCCACAGTTTTTAGTAATAATAAGTTTTATTAAATTAATATTATTAAAAATAAGAGTGAGAAACGTAAAATTTCAAATATACGAATGGCAGTGCGCCACTGGCAGTGGCGCGTTTCGGTTTTTTTTTTTTGAACGCGCCACTGTCAGTGGCGCGTTTACTTCTTATATATACAAAACGCGCGCAGGCGCAGGTGAGATGGAGGCGCTGCGCGGCGTTCCATTATTTTTTTGAAACGCGCCACTGCCAGTGGCGCGTTTCGTCCGCGCCACTGACAGTGGCGCGCTGTCATTCGTATATTTGAAATTTTACGGTTTTCACTCTTATTTTTAACAATATTAATTTAATAATAATTATTAATAATAAAAACTGCAAATGCCACGTCCGCACCAGCTTATGTCTACGTGTCGCCAACTTCACGACAAAATGGGCTCTATTTAGCTCATGCAAAACATCTAAAACTAAATCAGAAATGGGCTCCACTTTAGTATGTTTCATGTTAGTAAAATGACTCCAAAGATTACTATAAGCCCAACTCTTCAATGGCCTCTTTATCTGCATAAGTACATGCACTGGACTCAGAATGGAAAATCGGATTCTGTACATATCATGCTTTTTTGTACTTGAAAATAACTTGGCATGACAATTCTGAGTTCTGACTTGTCACTAGTGAGTGTGTTTGAAGACAATTATGAATTTTAACCCCGAATTAATTTTTTTCCTGTTTTTTTTTCTCAAAAAGGTTCTGCTGGTTTATTATTTAGCTAAATAACCCAATTAGGGAAATAGTAAAAGAAACTTTTTTCAATCAATTGCTAACAATATTCTCAAGTGCAAAAAATGCTTACAACCTAGTGTCACATTTTATTAAATTTGAACACTAATCAAACATGCTTATTTGTTTTAAACAATGAAACGTATAAAAGAGACAACCCAAATGGAAGGAGTTTCACACCCGCAATTTGGTTGCCAAATACAAAGCATTATTGAAATGAATGTCATTATGAGCAAGTTGCTTCAATGGCAAGGCTTTTCGTAACCCCTTTACACGGATCTCCGAATGTTTTTATCGACACTTCCAGGCTACAGTTATTCATTCCTACACATGCCTGCTCAATTTAAAATTTTCAACCGATTAAATTATGAAACATTCTCGGTGTACCAGTCTTTCCGGTACCAGTATATTAATGGTAATAAGGTAACATATGTTTTTCCATCTTACAGGGCATTTTTTAGAAAGTAAATTTTGGATCTAGTACCAGTAGAAGTTCAATAGTGTATAAATAACAACTAAGTGGAAAAATCAATTTGTGCATTGTATGCTAACAATATATCTAAAAGATGGCATAAATTAAACCATGCAAACATTTGTAATGAAAACTTTACCTGTTGCACAACAGAGATGGTATCATTGCTGGTACACTTTCCATGACTGTAGCTGCCACAAGTCCCTTGTGGCGTACCAAAACTCGCAAACTTAATCTCATTTATGATCTGATCAGATCCTGGGCAAGTTAGGTGGACCATCGGACCTAGTTTTTGTCGACCTACAGTCATTTCTAAGTACGCCCCTGAATTCACTTGAGGAGGATGCATCTCTGTCACATGTGCGCATAAGCTGCGGGTTTTCCTTGTGGCGAAAGATATCTTCGTGGGGTCACCTCCTACCTCTTCGAAAAGGACCATTGTGTTAGCACCTTCTTGAAGGAATGAACGGGGTACATGATACCTATTTTAGCCACAAAAAAAATGAATCTATCAGTTTTCAGACTTCTGTTTTAACAAAACATTTCTTCTTTATTGTAATAGCAGATGAAAAACTGAGAATTATCTGAAAGAAAGAATAACTGTTGCTAAGGATTTAAATCTATTTTCTTTTCATATATTGACACATACAGAAAAATAAGTGTACGTACAATTGTTGGGATGGCTTGCCACAGTTTTTGAGGCATTTACTGGAACTGTAAGCACCTTTGTAATTGCATGAGCTGCTGCACCCACTTAATGGGGCAGTGTAAGTGGGCCAGAACCGGCCGATGCTTTGACCATTAATCCAAGCTTCTCCCTTTCCCAATCCCGTAAAATCAATTGCAACTGGATCATTACCTGCCGGCGCTGCAAATTGCGTCTAGAATGCATTGCAGATTTTGGAGGGTTAATTTACTTTTTCACTGAATATTTAATAATCATTATTAAAAAAAATGAATGACAAAAGTTACCTTGTACCAAATCAAGGGTTGATTTGTTGGCAGTGTTGATTCTGATACCCACAGTGAATCAGAGTTAACAAACAAACTCAAATCCTCTCCCTTCAACCCTATCTGCGCAAACAGCATTTTCATTTTTTTTAGTAACACAAAAAAATTTAGTTGAGCCAATAATTATGGGTCTGATAATGTTTACTAATGCCGGAGTCAAGTACCTGGTATGTCCACTGATGTGAAGAGAGATCCAATGTTACACCATTTGCACTTAGTGTCACAGGACCAGTAACACCCGCACCCGATAAGTCAAAGAATGCACCAGAATTCTACAGTACAATTTGAATCAAAAGAACATCACAGAATATTGGATATCACAAATCATTCAAATTACTGAGCTTAAGCTCCCTTTTTTTTGTTAAAATTACAAAGAATAGAACCTCTAAGCCAACTGTTGCACTTAGAAGGTCAATTTTATTTTTCCCCTTGTTGAGATTGATAAGTTGCTTGAGAGATATTTTTGCATCACTGGAACTTCCTGCTGCCCCACCTGGTAACATGGTGAGAAGTATTTTTACATTAAATCTCACTGAAATTAGCAAGCTAACACCATATTTGAAACTCCAATAGATTAATCCATTTGCAGCCAAGACAAGTATGCAGTAATAATTAATACTGGAAAACAATCATTTTAAAATTACCGAAGTATAATCCATTGACAAAAACCCGAAGGACATGCCCTAGTGACTCCACATGAAGCAACGTCTGGGACCCACTAACAAGGTAAGGCTCATCACCTCTAATGTTTAAGCTGAAGTAAAACCCAAACAACAAAAAGTTTAAAACATGTAAGAATAAGAAGAGACATTAATTAACAATCACAAAGTATACAACAACAAAGCCTTTAATCCGAAAGTATAAAAACTGAAATTTTTGAATGAACCTAATTAAGGGACACACCTTATAGAATACCAGAGGTAATCACTGGCATCAGCAGTGGTATTAATCTGCTCAAAAAGTCCATTTCTTGTGAAGGCATCTGCCTTAGATATACCAACTGGTTCTTTAACATAACTCCAACCAGAGCTTGATAATCTTGACATTGGCCGATCTGCATCTTCACTTATGGAACTTAGATATCTCATCTCTGATATGGTCTCTTGTGAATTGATCTGCATACGAGCCATCAGTTATGTATTATGTAGGAGTCATGCACGCATTGACATCTCTTATAAAGAAACTTGGACAAATGTAAATAAGGAGAAAAAAGAAGAATTATGCACCTGTGCTGTATTGTAAACCACATTTTTACAATCAGGAAGGATGCTCACAGACCAACCTGGTAATTTATGTGACTTGCCATTAAATTTTACTGTTGCATCGTGTGTGTTTATATTTGCAAGAAATGCGGCACAGGCTCCTGACGAGGTCTTGTAGACATGAGCCTAATAAGCAACAATGAAATGAAGTATAATGAATTATGAACCAACATAAAATCAAAACAAAGGAAAGTGCAGAATTAGTTACTTGTAAAGTTAAATAATAAACTAACAGAAGTTAGCAAATCAGACCTCTAGATTCTGGCCAAGAGAAGTGTAAGCTGGGTCAGTTGCGATCAAAGCAGGTACACACTGCTTTATAACTTTGTGTAGATCTCTCAAGTGCCCCCACTTGGGCTGGTTCAGAAGCCCTACATGTAACAAAACCATTTACAATTTGGAAACAAGTGCCCAAAAAATTAGGTGATTTGAAAATGTGAAACAAGCAAAAGTGAAAAGATAGCATGAGTACCATATTCATCAATAGGAGCATCATAATCATAGCTAGTGGTGATAAATGCGCCTGTACTTCGCCCAAAGTTTGTACCTCCTTGATACTGGCATAGTATTTTTTTGTAAATTTATTTAATAAATTGCTCTTTTAAATAAACTCAAATAAAAGATAACAGAAAAATAGTACAGACATTTTTTTGAAGGTTAATACTAAAGCAAAATATACCATGTAGTAATTCTGGAAAGTTCCGCCTCGCTGGAAAAACCGGGCTACAGAAAATGCAAGATCTTGCGCAGGTCTATATGGCACTGCATCACCAAATGATGAAAACCTGCAAACCAAAACTATTTAAAAACAAAAGTATTCTATAATAAATGAGTGAAAATAATGGACAGTACTCACCATCCACTCCAATTTTCCGTCCACATTTTGGGCTTATTGTTTGAATTCGGAGAGAATTGGTCGCAATAAAAACTATTGCATGTGTTTATCTGCAAAAATTTAAAGATATTATATTACACGATAATATACCTTAAAGAGACAAATGTTTTACAGAATATTTATAGTGGTAAAGATAAACAAACAATTGGATCGGGAGCATCGGATTGTTGACACATCACCCATGGTACGCCTGTATCAAGTGAGAGAGCCATTGATGCTGACCAATGTATGTACCTCTGAGCAGCGGCCCCATAAGCTGAGTCAATATTCCCATACTCGTTCTCTATCTGTCTCAGAGTTAGCACAACTACACTTATCACTATCACCAAATTACATGCATTAATTGTAATCATCATATTGTGTTTAGTGGCCTTTGTGCAATATTTCGTACAAGAGTTGTTCAACACACGGCATTGTTTGGATGTATCCAGTTTGATCCCTAGAATAACCAGCTTTTTCATGCCATTAAATATTTGTAACAAGAAGAGAATGTGAAAGGGGAACTATCCAGTAAATGCGCAAGGCATGTTGCTGAAAGTTGGAATTTTATTGGAGGTTTATAAATGCAATATCACCACTTTACATAAATGCCATTACATAGAGTTCAAATGGTCAAAAGAATCCTTTCTGCTGTGTTGAAGAAACAGTGAAGGCAGCATGAGTGTAATAACTATTCTGACTCTGAACATATAATAGAATTCTAGCTTAGTAACGCACAGAAATATAGAAAGATAACCTGGGATAGAATAATGGGACCGCCTTGTGAGGCATACAAGTTCTCTTGCTTCATCAAATCAACTATCTTTGCCGTGAATCTTTGCATCTCAGTCTAATTTCAAACAAAACCCAAGTCCACAAATTAGATTAACAGTTAATTACTTGAAAGAAAAGTAAGGCATGATAATTAAAATAGTAAAAAACAAATACAACCTTAAATGGTTCGTTGTCAGTCCTGAACTTGATTCCAGGAATAAAGTGCAACCAAAGTGGAAAGCCTCTGCATTACCAACAACATTTTTATTTCTATTCTAAATTGCCACAGATGTACCAACATCATGTTTCATAATAAAAACAATTACTTGAGTTTTCAAACTAAAATTGAATAGAATTAATGATAAAAAGATAAAATTTAATACCCATAATTCCATTCGGCACAAACATAGGGGCCAATACGAAGATGAACATAGAGACCGGCCTCTGCAATAGTTTTTACAAATTTAACTAGGTCCTTTCTCCCTTCAAAATCATACTGCACAAGAAAATTAAAAACAAAATTGTAAGTTAACCTCATGTTCTAAATTTCTATGAAATGCAATTACCTTTCCCTAGAGTTTTAAAAAAAAAACCGTCCGAATCAGACCCGACCCGTGCTCAAATCCATCAGACCCGTGATCCGTTAGAACCGACGGGTCTAGCACGGGCGCGGACAAAAAAATTTGAAAAAAAAAACATGCTAGACCTGACCCGACCCAACCCGTCCAACCCGTCATAACCCGTGCCCGACCCGCCCCAACCCGACTCGTCCAACCCGTTATAGCCGTTGGATCAATTAAGCTAAAACGTTATAACTATTTACTGAATCGTTGCAATGTTTTCATAAATCATTATTGAATCGTTGCAACGATTTACTGAACCGTTATAACGATTCAGTAAATCGTTATAACGGTTCATTAAATCGGAATTTTTGAGAATTTTTAATTTTTTTGGAATCTTAGAAAAAAAATTTTGATCCGCCGACCCGATAGGTCTAGGACGGATCACGGCTAAACCCCCAAATTAAACTCGTCTTAACCCGTCCCGTAAAACTCGATTGACCCGTCCCAATCTATCCCGCCAGAACCCGCCGACCCACCATAACCCAACCCCATTTTAATACACTGCCTTTCGCTCGGAAAGGTGAAAAGTATCTGCATCTTAAATGTTATTAGAAAAGGCTGTCACTTGTCACATCTTAAAGGTTGTCATTTATACTTTTCTTATCTATAATCCCACTACACTGAAATATTGCTTTCTGTACGACACTTATCAGTATTATAACTAGCTATAATGAGCTTAATTTCTCAAGAGCCGCACCTAGCAAATTTATGAGAGGATCATATAAAGATCGTATTTGTTAAAAAATTTAGAGAGCCGGATTAAAAGAATTAATTTTTAAGTGGAGAACTCGATTCTTATCAAGTTTTTCGGATTCTAAAGGCTAGATAAAGACCGAGTAAGAATTGAATAAGGACTAATAATTAAGGATTTGATATATATATTTTTTTTACAATTATATATGTTTTTAATATTAATTTGTATTTGTATAAAAATATTAAATTATGCTTTACTGTTTTTATATTTTATTTTATTTTATTAATTTTTTAAGTGTAGTTAATATATAATATAAAATATTAAAGAAATAATTTGAGAAGAGCCTAATAATAATCGAAAATAATCAGATTTGATAAGAATCGAGTTAGAAACACTTATATTTTAAAGATAAAATCTGATCCTTACGAATCTGATTTTTACCATTAAAAAGGTCCGAGCTAAATTTGTGAGGGCCGGATAAAAAAAATTAAAAAAAATTAGCCGGACTGAGTTCAAAAAGCCGAGTCATTATGAACTATAATTTATTTTGTCTTCAATTTTTTCATGGGCAATGAGCTAAAGTGAGATTGACCATATTTTTTTTTCTGTAATATTCTTTTGGCCACCTCTAAATAAGCTATCTTTCGTCACCTCTAACACACTAAAATCTTCAATATAACCATTTCCTGAGACATTTAATGAAGTATTTTTAAATTTTTGGAGTGTATACTTTGTTTTTTTTTATTTATTTGCAGGATGGAACTGACCGACATAAAATTCAACTCAATCACAGAAAAAGAGTTGTCAACTTTTTAGTGCTTAAAAACCCTGGACTAATTGAAAAATAATAATAAAATAAAATACAGAACTGACCCCTGTACGGCTGTACGGAGAGATGCGCGCTTACTTCATACTGAAATTATTCAATTGCTTAAATCGTGGCATGCTTGGTAATTTGAAACAAACCTGGCCTCTAACAGGTTCATGGAGATTCCAAAAAACATAGGTCTGTACCACATCAAGCCCTCCATCTTTTGCCTTTTGTATCAAGTCTGGCCACATCTGAACTTCACATTTCCAATTCAAAATTCATCTCAAGAAAAACCAAAATGCCAAAAACCTAAAGAAGATATATGTATAATTTGTGTTAATTTTTACATCAGGTGTGCTCCTTGGGTAGTGGATGGAGCCGGAGATGAGCACCCGGCGAACTCCATTAATGACGAGTGCGCGGTGGTCGTAAGTAACAGTGTTACCATATGAGAATTGAGAGAAGAAGAGAACAAGTAGAGAAAGCCATAGAGGTAGAAGCTCACAAAGGTCGTGGTGGTGGCATCTTTTCATTTTTTAACAATAGAGGAATTTTGGGTTGCTTGGATTTTGGAAAAGAGAGGAAAGAGAGAACTGTGCCTTTTTTAGTAACCTGGTGTATTATTAGTTTCCATAGATTTTAATTTCTCATTCAGTAGTTGACTAGTTGTGTATGTGGAGTGAGGAAACAGAGAGAGGTGGTTAGTGAAATAGGTATGGAGGTAGAATTGGAGAGAATTGATTTATAAGGGAGGGTTGAGTTGAGTTGCCTTTTTTCTTTCCCGATTTCCCCCTTTCTTGATTTGTTTCTCTAATAATATTTTGGCTTGCAATGGTGTGAGACAGGTTGGAGTTGCTTGTGGGCGACTACATACTGACAAACAGAGAGGTCACGATTTGTCAGAGCGAGAGACGAGTAATATTTGGGGATGTGGATCGTCTAACGCGGCACAGGCACAGGCACAGGCACAGCGCATAATAAGATCTTTAAAATTTTAGAGGAATACTTTGAGATTGATGAGGAGAATCTCAAAATAAATCTGAGAGATGGTATTATGCACAGCATATGATGCCGATTTAACATTTGGACGTGTATTATTCACTTTGGATTTGTTTGAGGAATCAACGAATAGAGAATGACAGAATAATATTTTTTTAGAAAAGTGATATTTTTGATTATTTAGAAGAGTGTAAATATAATTTGACAGTTGTTAATCAGAATAGTTAAAATATAAATAATTATGATATTAACAATGATGATGAAAATAAAAATAATAGTAAAATAATTATAATAATAAAATAATCATAATAAATAATAATATAATAAAACAATAATAATAAATAATTATAATTTTAATAATATAATTAAATCATAATCGTAATCAAAATAATATAATAATAATAATAAATAATTATAATCATTATAATATAATCATCAATATAATCATAATATAATAATATAATAATAATATAACCATAATTAAAATATAATAATATAATAATATAATAATAAATAATCATAATTATAATATAATAATATAATAATATAATCATCATAATTATAATATAATAATATCATAATAATATCATAATAATATCATAATAATAAATAATCATGATTATAATAATAAAATAATCATAATAATAATAATATTATAATAATAAATAATCATAATTATAATAATATAATAATAAAGTAATCATATTTATATTCATAATATAATATAATAATATTAAAATTATATTATTATAATATAATGATAATAAATAATATTATAATACTAACGGTGATGATAAAAAAATAATAATCATAATATTAATATAATAATAATTCATAATATAATATAATAATATAATACTAATAAATCGTAATCATAATTATAATCATAATCATAATAATATAATACAACATAATCAAACAACAATCGCTATTCTGACGAGAGATCATCCGGTATACTACCTATAACTTAGTATACCGGATTAGCTCTTTTCCACACTCTTCTACTTAGTCTAAAATTCATTTGACAAATCAATTTGTCGAAATAATAATTTTATTCCAACTTTTTGCTATTCCATTGAGTGCCAAACACACCCTTTGTTTTATGTGTCTCTAAAGCAATATTCGGATTTCTCAATTCTTAGTTCACAGCAAATTGGGTTTAGAAAGGTTACCGGGTCGGATAGATAACCGCACCATTCAAACCTGTATCTCTACTATTATTATATTATTATTATGTAAGTGTCATAATTTTATAACACTCAGAATTAATTAAAAACATTGATTAGCTTTTAGAGAACATAAATTGTTAGATATTTAAAAAAAATTATGATGCGATACATTATAATAAAAATATTAATTTTTTTATTTAAATTCATAACACATACGCTATATAAAAAATGATATAATTGATGATATCTCTTTCTTTAAAAGACCTTATTCTATTGAAGAATTTATCAAATTTAAAATTTAATTATATTTTTTTAAAACTATGATTAGTGTATAAAATTAATTAATTATATTTTGATTCTTATTTTTTTTGTTATCATATTTTGTGTAAAAATAGAATGATATTTTTAAATTTTTGATATAGAAAGATTACAATATATAATTCATCATAGCAAAGTATGAACAATATGATAGTATTGCATAATTCACGCTTATCTGTTAACTATTTTCGAGTAAAATTAAATATTTCAGCATGAAACAACTATTGACAACTGCATGTAATTTATCAAGTCAAAATAAATCTCAGCACCTGTCCACGGTTATAATAAGCTTTTTAATATGAATTGTGTTGTCCTGATTCGGTAGTTGATTGAACAATTCGAGTCGAATTAGAACAAGTCATGCAAAATATCTCAATATCTCAACCATTAATTAATTGCTTTTCAAATTAAATGATTAATTATATTTGAAGTAATTTATTTTATAATCCATATTTATAAGGGCAAGTATTTCTAAGCAGAATTAGAAACGAATTTTAAAGCAAAACAAACATTCTTTTTTTTTTAATCGGGTGATCAACATTAACCATCTTTTTTCGTCGTAAATTTTTAAATAATAATAACATCATAAATTTTTAAATAATAATAACATCATAAATTTTATTTTTAATAATAAGCATGGCGTGATGTTGTTGGAACTAACGTCTATAAAACATGCCAGTCGTAGTGGTGATTTTAAAAAAAAAAATGCACCATTGGGACAAGCATCTTTCTATGTGGATCAACAAAATGACTATCAGATATGAGAGAGTGAACACAAAATAAATAAATATACATTAAAGGCGTCTGCTCCAGTGGAGCATTTGTGGGAAGGCGCCGGTCCAAAAAATTACATCGTATGTAACTACTTTTTTTTTCAAAAAAATATATGTCTATAAGTGAGTAAGATAAGTAAGTCAGATAAAGTAAATATGATATTTATTTAAGTGTGTCAAATATTTATATAAGTGACCTAAAAAAAGAGTATCAGAAAATAAAATTATATAAAAAATGACAAACATCATATGAGTTGTATGGAGAAATACGTGTGACAAATAAGAGAAAAAATCTGAAAAAAATAAAAAATGACTTAGATATTTAGATATAAAAATGATAAACATCAAGTGACTTTGTATGAGAAAATATGTGTGACTGAAGAAAGGAGAAAAATGAAAAAATGAAAAAACTTAGATATTATATATATATATATGATATATTTAAATAAGCGAATCAGTTATTTAAAAATGATAAACAATTAAACATCAAGTAAAATGTACGGGGTAACGTACGGAGAATTAATTGAAAATGATAAAAAAAAAATCTCCATTAAGAATGACAGTTTTGAATATCATCTGACATTGAAACAGTAGAGGAGGAATAGTGCAAGCCATCCAGCTTCTATAGTATTTCAGCACAATTATTGGAACAAACACACCGACAAACAGAAGCAGGCCAGAAGTAAAAAGGTTAAGCAGCTTTTTCTTTAACCCATCTCATCTGTGTTTCCTCACTTGAGGATATATATGTTCATTAGATCTCATTGGTTTTTTGAATTTGAAAAGGAGAATTTGTAAAACCATGTTCGTTAAACTAGATCCTGATCTGTTTATAAACCGAACCACGCCAAAATCAATCTTTGCTCCATTAAAAAAATAATAATCTAATATTCTTCATGTGAAAAGTCATAAGTTTGAAGTTTAGATGGAGTTATTTTAGTTTCACATCTTTACTAAAAAAAAACTGAACCACGTGAAATTGGGGAAAAAAAACTTAACTTTTGGTCTAGCAAAATAAAGGAAGTTACGAAGTTCAATTTTTTTTTTAGAAAAAACAAGGATCAGGTCCTTACTTTTTTTTTGTCGAATGATTTTTTTCTGTATTACATAAATATAAGAAAAATATATCAAAATAAAAGGTACAAAAAAATATAAGTTTCATGGGAGTTGATACTCAGTGTATGAAATTACAAGTGAGGTCTCAATAAAAAAAAATTTAAAATAGTATTTATCATGCAATCACACTAAGTTTTTAGAAAAAAAAAATTACTATCGCAATATAGCGTGTTATAACAGAGGCTATCCGATGTAATATTGTATGGTAAAAAAAAATATAATTCTATTAATTTTTCATAATATATAAATTATTATAAAAGACAATAATATATAAAATAATTAATATCGTAGTTATAAATATTATAACACTTATATTAAATTTCTATTTCGAAACTCAAAATATAAACTAGAATTGTGTATCATTTACTGTCCAAGCTACATATAATTTTTAAATAAATTATGTCATGTATCTGAAATTAAAATATTATTTTATATTCAAAAATTTATAATCCGTTGCACAAAATATTATCGATTCTCTTGCAAACATATTGGAGATATTTTTTTTCGAATCAAGCATGTTTAATAAATTTTATTAAATATATGTTGGCTTTGTTCAATCAAAAAAATATAGTTTGGGGTTATAGTATTTTTAAAATTAAGTGACAAGTACCTTAAAAGATCAAAAATAGATTGTTATAACTTTTACGTAGTACTAGAGCTGTGACTCGGACTTTGCACTGACGATAAAGTCTTTCAAATAAATAATTAATAATATAAAATTTTAAATATATTTACAATTTTCATATTAAAAAAAAATTAGACACGATATTTTAAAATGCTAAGTAATAATGATAATTATATTAATAAATAATATAAATAAATACATAATAATATATAAATAATCATATAAAAAATTGGATCATTTTAAGAGTTAAGTTCACCTTATGTATATTAAACACATTATTTTAAATGAAGAGAGAGAAACTATTTTATGTGAATTCTTAGATTCAAGAAGATGAAAAGATTTAAACAAATTAATGATGGAGAAAAGTGATGATGTAACATGCTTTAAAAGTTTAGAAGCTTAATTTTTTTTATATATTAAGAATAAGGATAACTATTTGTGTTTACGCTATTGTTATAACCGACTCTAATTATTGATAACTATTTGGGTTCTGCCATAGCATAGCATAGTGTTTTGAATCCAGAAATGTTATAGAGCATTATTTAAAACCCTATAAAAAACACATGAAAAATATTTCTTTTTATGTTTTGTTTTTTTGCTTTTGTTTATAACATTGTATATTCTAACGTTAGGTTTAAAACTACAATGCCATAAACAAAATCATTCATGTTTTAGAAATTTCTGATCTAGATAATTTATGAATTATGAAAATAAACTTACGTATAAATTAAGATTTAAGATAAAAAAAATTATATTTTCTCTTATGTTTTTTTCTTTATGGCCATGATTCCATGACACTTTGTACTTCATATGTGATTCTGTGTGACCACACTTATCTACCGAGTGTGAAATTTCACTTGCCTTATATGACAATCGTCGGGGCGTAGTCAAGATTTGAATATAAGGAGCTGAATTGACAGGATCTAAAATATTAAATGATTGAAATAAATTATAGATGGGGTCAATCAATAATTTTTATAACTTTTAGCATATTTACGCAAATCGGGATTTAGCCCCCTTATCTTCATCCCTGACAATCACAACTCACCACAAAATAAAAGCTTCTGTCTACTGCTTTTTAATATTTTTCCTTGATAAAAATTATCAAATCTGCATAAAAGTACATTAGAAAGATTTTTTAGAGAAGAACTTTTAATTCCCAAGAATTTGTCCCCAACTGATTTATCTTCTAATTTTTTATTTTAGTAATACTTTTATTTTAATAAGTTTTTATATTTTATGAACATATATGAATATCCTAATAATTAGATGTGAACATATCTATAAGTGAATATAAATGCTCAAATATATAAGTATGTATGACATGTGTGTTTTGACTTATGCTTCACTCCATCTCCAAAGTCTATATCTCAATTGTTTTCTCTTCTAAATTTTACTTTAGCAGTATTTCTATTTTTTATATATGTTTGTATTTCACGATTAGATATGAACACCGAGTAACTAAATATAAATATCTCTATAAGTGAAAATGAATACTCATATTTATAAGTATGAACAACATAAATATTTCGAATTATATTTTGGTACACGCTCTATCTCCAAATATATCCTCAACTATTTATCTTTCAACTTTATATTTTCAGTAATATTTTTATTTTTAAGATTAGATATGAACTCCCTAGTAACTAGAGATAAACAACTCTATAAGTTAATATAAATAATCATATGTATAAGTATGAACAACACAAGTACTTCGGCTTATGCTTCTGTCTCCCAATTATTTTTCTCTTCTAACTTAGTAAGATGCTCATCATTATTAAGAATGAATTTTAGACCGCTCGAGGTCTTCATACCTGTTATCATGAGTGTTTATATTAAAAATAAAAATATTCAAAAGCTACTGTGTGCATGTTAAAAAATTAAGAGATTTTTACCGGGGGCAATTAGAACGCCCCTTTTTTTAACTACCATATAACTATAAATAGCAAGGAATAGTTGTAGTTATACCGAGAAACTCAACCTCAAATAGCTCTTAAACGCTTAAATGCTTTTAATCAATTTTAAAGGGGGAAAAGTGAATACCGATGTGCATACTTATAGGTTTGCGAAATTAGTTAGTGGTACAATAATTGAAACGGTTAATAATGAATCGATGATGTCAAATATTCTTTTTGTAAAAATAAAAATAACAAAATTAGTTCAAGAAAAATAATTATCTGTCTCGCAATTTGCAGTGATATTATTACAAATCCTAAAAAGTCAGTGGAGCCGCTTGAACGAACAATTCCACCAGTCGTTGTAGGTTGCACAAATGTCCTCTGCTAATAATTCCACTAGTGGATAATTTTCTATGTAAATATGCAATTCAAAATGTAATAGTTTCGTGTAAAAATAATGGAAGAGAATTAAACTTTTGATAATATAACAATGCAAATGCCCAATCCACCATCTTTTCTGACGTTATAATGCCGGATCGTCCGTTTGCTATAATATTTTTTTTTTCTTTTAGGATTTTTTTTATCTTTACATTTTTCAGTTAATAAGTTTAAACTTCCTTTTAGGTGGCCACCATATCTACATTTTTAATTTCAATCAAGTAGTTCTTTACTTTTTGCAAAAATTAAATACAAATACAAATTTCATATTCATTGTAACAATTGATTGATCTTTAAACTTTGGAAAAAAAATAATGAAACCACATTTTTTTTCAATATTATTGAGTACTTTAAAATTTTAGCTAACTTCTTGTTGAATACTTATCCACGGCAAAATTTGGCATTTCTTTTCAAAATAGTAAAAAAGAAAAACAAATGCTGTGTAGTACTATGAAGGGAGAAAGAGAAATATAAAGTCTGTTCTTGATTTTTCAATTTTAGAAAAGTGAATGATGAATATATATTTTTTTTTAAAAAAATGTTAAATTTGAATTTGAAAGAATACTAATTTGGAATTGTTTTTTTTCTCCCCAAACACATTGTGAATGACATCTTTTTTTAGATGAATATTGAAGTATCAAAAATACAATCCTCTCATATGAGAGACAAAACTCAATGACCTGTATGGGCGGATGCAGGATTTTAGTCAGGGGGACAAATATCGGATTGTAATAGCTTATCGGGTTTAAATCCATTAACTAATCGGGTACTAAATAAAAAATTAATAATTTAATATATATTCTTACCTAATAAAAAAATTATTAGAATAATAATATTTTATATATTAAAAATAGCAATAAAATAAAGCTCAAAGTAATAGATAATCAAATTGATGAAGAAAATTTTCATCTATAAAACTTTATATTTTGATATCTTTGCATAATTATTTCATTATACATGATATTAAATATTTTTTTTTTCTCAATAAAATTAATCAGACAATCCAGGGGGGCAAAAAAATTTTCCGAGGGGAGAACAAACTACCGAAAGTATTACTGAAAATCACTATTTTTCAAAATCCAAGGGGGCCGCTGCCCCCCCGGCTAGTGTGCATCCGCCTTGATGACCTGTAATTCAAAATTAATACATATTAGTTTGCAAGCGGCTACAAAATCACTAAATCAGTTTTTTTTTCTTTAGTTCGAATGAAATAAGAAGAAAATTTGTTGGGGGGGAACTCACAAAATATCAAGTCACTATCAGAATAAACCATAATAATTCCTTTCATGGCCGTGTTGTCTTGCAGAAATGTAATTGGACAGGATGGGCACATGCTAATAACACTTTACCGACTCCTATCTACATCATGAAAAACAAATTTCTGATTCATGCCATGACACATCATGCAATCCTCTTATCCACCTTTTTTTTTTTGCTCCACCATTAACATAATACCTTCTTTATTATAGATCTTTAATGTTGGATTCGGATATCTAATTTTAAGATGTCAAATTTTCAGCTAATATTTGAATCCAAAACCTTAATAATAATGATGATGTCACTAGTCATCCGTATTAAATACCATGTTCACCAGTAACATAATACTAACATGAGATTTCCATGTAATAATGACTATCAAGCAAAGGCAACACTGAATCTATACGAACCGAAAATACTTGTTTTTCTTTTTTTTATTATAATATAAGGATAGTTGTTAGT
The DNA here is from genome assembly GCA_964058805.1 of Schoenoplectus triqueter. Classification (NCBI taxonomy): domain Eukaryota; kingdom Viridiplantae; phylum Streptophyta; class Magnoliopsida; order Poales; family Cyperaceae; genus Schoenoplectus; species Schoenoplectus triqueter. Next base: position 17,638 of record CAXKVV010001762.1, read on the forward strand.
CAAAAAAAATTATTTATAAAAATAAATTATATTTTTATTAGAATCTCGCACGATTAATTTTTTTCGATGCAGTAGAAGGGACCGAGTTGTTTTTTTGGACCCTCAATGTTTCTTTTTAGAAACCGAGTAAACATTTCGGTCCCTTGCTGAAAAAAATTTCTCTATAGGGTCCAAAAAATTATTTCAGTCCCTTGACCTTTTTTTTTTTCAAAAACCACACGGCCTTTTTTTATTCCTCTCTTTCTCGTTCGGCCTCCATTAACAAATAAAGCGAGCTTTTGATTTTTTTTTAAAAATTCACTCAAAATTTATTCTTTTTCAAATCCGATTGCACCAATTTTCATATTTTTTTAGAGAAGATCTAAAACTATCACTGGATTTCTGAATCTGATGAAAATTTGAAGCTATCATTTTTTCTTCTATTTAAATCCGAATTTAATTAGTTTATTTTATTTCTAATGGTTTTTTATAGTAACAGAATAATTATCTAATGTTATCTTTTTTTTCAAAATTATTGAAAAAAAATGAAATTGTAAAAAAATTGTAGGAAATACCAAATTAGACCAAAATATCGAAAAAATCGAAATGATAGCAAATTAGACCAAATTTTGTCGAAAAAACTGAAATGATACCAAATTGAGTCATATTAGACTAAAATTAAAAAAATACTGTAATGGTCAAATTAAATCAAATTTGTCGAAAAAACCGAACTGATACCAAGTTGGACTAAAATTTAATTGTCGCTTGTCCATGTTGGAAGAATTTTTAGGTACTTTTCTACAGCTACACGCTAAACCGACTCAAGACCCGACTGGTAGTTAATGATTTTTTTATTATATATATTTTTTTTTGGAGTCGACACCCGATATTCACCAGAAAAAATATAAAGTAAATTATTTTTTGTCCGAAGGATAAGGATTGGATTCGTGCATTGGTTATGAGTGTGGATGGTGTTAGACACTGCACTCATCCGATTTACTCGATCTTTACTAGTTTGTCCTTATAAAATAAAAATAAATAGATAAAAAAGAAAAATAAAGCAAGGAGATTGCTGCTTAAATTTTAAAGATAATAAAAGAAAGAAAAAAATAAGAGAGATAAAGAGTTCGAAATTATTTGAAAATATTAACAAGTCAGAAAAAACTTCCTTCACTGGATATGCTTAATGACTTAGATGTCTAGATTTTAATTTATGAGTGGATACTATCAAAGGGTTGATGGAATTTTGACGCCAACCAGGAAGCTTTACTATAACCTATTCTTTTATGATTTACTCATTTTTCTTACTAGACTGATATTGATCGAAAAGATTTTTTTTTTCACTCATAAGCTTTGAAGATGAATGGATATTTTGAACTCTTATAAACTCTTACTACTCAAACTAGCCATGGAGATGAATGAATGATATGTATGGGTATATATAGGGGAAGGGTGTCATGCTATGCCGTGAAAGAGAACCAATGATATTTAATATTGGTGGTGTTAATTTGCTTTACTTGTTGAATTAACAAAACATGTTGCCATAAGTTAAGGATATTTTGTACCATTTTAATTGAAAATATTTTCTACCGTGAAATGACACAAAACATGTTGTGATATTTTAAATTTCTTAATGAGGTATATATTGCGTTAATGACTATATCAGGCTTAATACTTCAATTTTGAGACATAATTGATTAACTAACATTACAAGCAGTTATTATTATTATTATTATTATTATTATTATTATTATTATTATTATTTAATATCATGGCCAATCAAATGAGGTTACACTAATCTCGAAAATAATGCATGCGGATTTGAATATTTCTTACTCCTTCAGTCCACACCATATATATAGAAAAGGAATATTATTATCGTACCCAGCATTTTATCCCCATTCGTTGTCCCCAATCGAAAAATTTCAATTTTAAGCATTCAATTAACTTTTTTATATGTTTCCGACTTTCCATTTTTATAACTGCATAGCACATTAATAATTCAAAAAAAAATTGAAATTAAAATGACGTCTCTTTAAGAAAATTAGAGAGAGTTAGCACTTGATAAAAACTATCAATATTATTTATATCTATTATACTATGCTATTTATATCAAGTGTTGTGATTATTTATTTGTATAAATGGTGGAATTTAACCACCAAAGCTGGTTGATGTATATAGCAAAAATTAATAGATATAAATAAAATTGATAGTTGATGCCAATAGATACAACAATTACCAAAAACATAGATATAAATAACATGAATATCAAATAATAATATTTTAAGTTATTAAAATTTTAGTAACTAGCACAGTAAATATAAATAGGGACAATTGAAGATATAAATAATGTCAGAATGAAAATCAATTGATGGCGCGCTGATTTTTTGTGTCAAATTTATTGTTGCTGTAAATAATCCAAACATTTATGGTCAATTAATATAAACTAACGGTTGATTATAAATTAATCGACCGATTGTCTAGAAACATAAAAAATAGTGAATCTAATTGATGTCGGCCGCTGAGATTGCATGTTATGGTCACAAAAAATAGCGATTTTTTTTGTGCCAAATGATTGCAGTTACGGTCAACTCGTGAAGATTCAAAATTTTTATTTGTCTCTGCGATTATGGTCAAATCGCGAAAGACTTTTGACGTTTCAACTACTAAATTCGCGGGAGTCAAAATTTAGGGATATTTATGGGGATAAATGCTCGGGGATTATTATCAGCCTCCTATAGAAAAATGTTAAATTGAGTCTGAGACTTTTCGATCATATTGTCCGATTTAGTTTTGGTTCGCGTCTTATTGTTTGAAATCTTCTAAAGTTTCATTCTAACCTAAAATCTAATTTTAGTCACTTAATTGTCATTTTTTTAGATTAGGCATTTTTTTTTGATGAATTTACTAAGATTACAATAGTAACTATTATTTTTTTTAACGAAATTAGTTATTTTAACTTTAGAGAGATTTTTTTTCTCATTCTTTCTCTTTTAATCGGCATAGTGTTAAATTAGGTCTGGAACTTTTCGTGTCAGATTTAATTTGATTCGCATCTAGCTGTTCGAAATTTTTTAAGGTTTCATTTTAATATGAAATTTTAATAAGATTAAGTAATATAATCCTTAAATTCATTTATTATTATATTGATGTATAGACATACGGACGAGTTTTAAAAATCTTACTATTTATTAATTTTTATTTTTACTACTTTACTTTACTTGTCCAAACATACCTCCTTTACTTTTGATTCTTTCATTTTCATGAAGTTTTTATCTTGCTTCCCTGACTTTGATATTTTAATACCATTTTCATTAATACTTCATCATTACAAGTTATTGTTCAAAGAGCAATTTATATTTGTGTTTAAAACTCCATACCTTTCTGTCAATTAGCTTTCTCTCTTAATCAGAAGTGTTAAGTTGAGACCGAGGCTTTTCGATCACAATATTCAATTTAGCTCTAGTTTATATCCGGTTGTTTGAAATCTTTTAAAGTTCCATTCTAATATGATATTTCAATAAAATCTAAGCAGTCATTCTGAATGTATTTGTTGAGACTCTTAGAACTAGTTTGGTAAAATGAATTTTTAATTATTACTCTTTAAGGGAACCACTATGGTTATACTTGTTATTATTGTTATTGTTATCTTTAAAATATACTATTTGGTAAAGATCATTTTTATAATATAACGCTGAAGATTTTTATCTATTCGCAATTCAAAATTATACAACTTCATAATAATTTTTCATTCATTCTATAAAAACCATGATGCGACTAGAAATGACATTTTCATTGACCATTTTGCTTGTTCTTGTAGGAAAGAAAAGAATCTACAACTTTAAGTACGAGACTTATTGTAAGTCATGACAGAACACTAGATTTTGGTAACACAAATTATAAAAATACATTGATTAAAGTAGTAGAAATAATGTCGCTTTATAAATCAATGTAGTGTTTTTATTTTTATTATTATTTTTTCTAAAGATGACCTATTATTTTTCATTAAGAACATATTATATTTCTTACTGCTCATAATATTGTACTCATACGCTGATAGTTCATGCCGGGAATGATAATATATTTCTTTGCTTTATTTTTTTTCTTCTTCTGGAGAACACGTAAGATTATATATGCAATGACCATTTAAAAACAAACTGCTAGACTCCGTAATTAGAACTTTTTTATCGATTTTATTATGAGTATTTTTGTACCTCAATTATGTCTTGCTGATTTTTTTTTTCATATGGTCTGAATCATATAGGTGAAGATAACTATGAGTTTTAAGAACGGTGAGTTCCTATGTTTCTAGCACTTTTCTTGCTATGTTTTTAGAATTCATTAAAAGAAATTTGTGAAAACTATATTATTTATAAAAATTATCATTGTAATATTATCATAATAATTATAATTAATATATTTGATATGTTTATTTTTAAAGAAAATCATTCGATATGAAGACCATTTTCTTCTGATAGGAGATACAAGGACTAGTACTTTGTGGTTTTCTTGCAACTTTTATTTTCCTCTTAAAGTGAGCATAAGAACTATTACCTTGTAAGTATAGTTCTGAGAAGAATTAATGAATGACCCTATTCGTTTTCACTATATGTACTTGCATTGAGAATTAAGTGATACTTTATTAAGGAGTCAATCATTATCATTAGTGCATTAATTATTTTATCAGATATTAAATGAAAAATTATGTGATCAAATATCTTAATAGCGTCAAGGAGTAAAATAATAATTTTTCTCCAGTAAATTTTGTATGATTATTTAAAATGATTTTCATAGTCGTAATGTTAAAAAAATGCAGATGATTTCATGCATAATTTATGCGAATGCCGTGATGAAATTGGATATATTTTAATGATTGAGTTGGGTGAATACTTATCTGAGTGCATGGCTCGGAATTTTCGGATGTGTCATCCAAGTCGTTAATTTGGGGTGTCTACATTTCCTTTTTCTCTCTTTCTACTATAATTGTTAGGAAGACATAAATTTTGGATCATTTGATATTCGCGCTTGAGATAGATCCACAACCCTTTGAATTCAAAAATTGATTCAAATGGTTCGAGAACCATTGATTTTGCATCGGAATTCATAATAATTATTAAAAGTACGAATTTCAGATCTTGAGGTCTGTTAAAAGTATAAATCCAGATACAAAATCAACGGCCCGAAAACCCTTCGAACTAATTTTTGTGTTCGAAGGACTGCAGATTTACCGAGACTCCTTGATATTCGGATAATTAATAAAAAAAATGGCTACATTTTGGGGACGTTCACTGATCAATTATTAGTTTATTATTTAGGATATATTGTTAAATGGCATACTGTTAATTTAAATTGAATATTAAGTTAATTTATCATTATGAGAATGTGGAAACATTATGTCTTCACGGTTACAGAAATGGTCTGAGTCAAATGCCACGTGTCGCTACTTCACGTCAAAAATGGGCTCTATTTGAGTCATGCAAAACACCTAGAACTAAATCAGAAATGGGCTCTATTTTAGTATGTTTCATGTTAGTAAAAGGACTCCAAAGATTACTATAAGCCCAACTCTTCAATGGCTTTTACCTGCATATAAATGCCTGAACTGGACTCAGAAAGGAGCACCGGATTCGGTATATATCAAGCTCTTTTGAATTTGAAAAATAACTTAATATTTTGGCGACGTTCCATTTCTAAAAGCATATAATTTTTTTTTTGCTTATACGCGAACACTTACTGTAGTATTGGGTTTTGTAAATCTAATAATATACTTGTAATGCTCCGGGTTGAGCTCATACTAGGGGAGTCAATTATCGATCCAATCCGAAAATAAATAAGTCGGGTATAAATTTATTTATTTTGATCTGAATCGGATTGGGTCAACCTGACCCGACCCACACACCCGAAATTTGCACTTCTTATTCGTGCAGTCGGCCGAAAATCTCATCATCAGAGCTATGTTGACTCAGGTAGTGAAAGTCGGTTGGTGTACGGACTGGTTCCCGAACCAATCTCCTTCGTCTGATCTAATGATGTGATTAATTAAGTTTTTTGAAGTAATTTTATAATTTAGTACTAATTATAGCTTAAATATACACTAATTATATACTAATTAAGATTAATTATAAATTAAATAATATTTAATTGCTTAAAATTATATAAAAATAATTAATAAATATTTAATTATTTTATACGGGTCGGGTCGGATGTGTGTCTGACCATTATCTGATTGTTTTGTCATTCTCGAAAACTCGACGCAAACTTCTTAACTCAAACACTTAACGAAAACTCGATAAAATCTATAACGGTTGAAAAGACGATAATTATAATCGAAACTCGAATAAATAAAAAGGGATTAACGTAAACACTCAATGCAATCAATTGATTTGATTAACGACTTCCGAACAAGCTAAGAAGAAACGTATAAAAGTGATTAATATGGCAAACACCGCAAATTGAACAAAAATGCATTAATTAAAGATTCCGACATCTTATAAATACAGTAGAAATTTTGTCGAAATTTCTAAGAAAAAGACACTAATTTGAACGGACATTAATGGAGACATCAATCCAATTATATATAAACACATGAAAATCACATATAGGGGTACCCACGAGACGAGCTGACTCAAACTCGAACTCGTCTCGTGATGTTAACGAGACGAGTCAGCTCGTCTCTACAAACGGTTCCGAGCTACGAAGCTTAGTTCGAGATTGTCTCGTTAGGAGTCGAGCTAGTTGGAACTAGCTCATTTTTAACTCCTCTAATAAAATGATAGCGGAACAGTCTGAAACGATGTTATCACTCATCAGTAAAATCTTCAGCCATTGGAGGGTGGAAAAGAACTTATTTATTGTAATACGAGAAGAAGACAGAGAGCGCGAGAGAGTATGATTCTGGAGGTAGATATATAAAAGGCACAATATTTTTTAAATTAATTAATTTTGACATCTATGAGACATTAGGACTATAAGCCTATGACCCATAAACTCACTGCAAAAAGAGAGAGCTATCAAAAAAATTCTCTCCATCACATCGATGGCCCCTGCTCCCTTTCTACTTGCTAGTTTTTTTTAGTTTCTAGACTTTTTGATGATTCGCAAAGTTAAAGCCTACACTAGGCCATGCAAATAATTATTTAATCTAATTTAGTACCCTGCAACATATGTATCTGGATTTGGATGAGCCGAATTGATCAAAATTCGAACTCATCTCGTTACTTAATGAGCTGATTAACTCATCTCGTTAATAGCTCGAACTGATAACGAACGAGCTGATAACTAGTTGCAGTCGAGTCGAACACGAGCGAATCACGAGTTACAAATATTTTGTGCACTCCTAATCATATACCATATCCATCATGATAAGTGAGGGAATATCTCATACATCTACTGAAAAACTGGATTACATAGAGTCTCTTCCATTCACAATCATTTATAAATTAATTGAATCCTCCCCTTCAGGTTAACAAAAGAGTTAGCTCACAATATGTATAATTATATATAATTTGATCAGCTTTAATTTATTAATATTTAATTAATTCAGACAATTCAGATGATATGGGCCAAGATCAATCAATTAATCTTTAACAACATAATGCAGATCAAATAAAAAAATCTAAACAACAAATAATATTATATATAAATTTAAAAAAAAAATCTAGTTACCTGATATGAGATGCTTTTAATTCTCGACTCATACTTAACGATATACTCAAAGTTTACCATGATATCTCCGATTCTGGATTCTAACTACGATGATACTCAAAGTTTACCATGCACCTACTAACGCTTTATAGCGACCCTTGTGTAAGTGGTGTTCACTGCCAAGAGGATTTCCCTTTCCATGGCGTTCATCTGGACCATCTCCATTTCTTTCTGATCTTAACGAAAGATACAAGGGATAGACACGTATCCCTTCCCCTTTGCCAGATAGAACGAGCAGAGACGCCAACTAGTTTTGTGTTTCTTTCGAATGTTTTACAAAATAGTCCATGAGTTAATTATATATAATTATAAATAGACCAAATTAAATAAGCTTAATTTTAATTTCTAGGGTATTGCAATATTTTTTTGTTGATTGGTTAATGGACATAAGCTTAACAAAATTTTAAAATTTAACATTTTAATTTCTAAGCTTAAATAAGTTTTGGTAAACGTATTGCAATAGACGAAAGTATTTTTCCCACGTTAAAAAAATAACAAAACATGAAACAAAATTAACAGAAGAGGCCACAGCCTGCCTATTCATCATTTTTTTTTGAGAAAAAGTACGTATTCATCATTTGCAAGAAAGAAAGATCCCGCCTCAAAAGAACTTTACGAAGAACAATTCTCACCCATTACTCAGCCTTTAACATTGTTTGTCCTATCCATAGTTAAAATCAAGAAACAAATTATTATTTTTAAACAAAGTACCATATGGTACCAGTCTTCATTCCTTTACGAAAACCATTACAAAAGTTAGCATCAGCAATTGAGAAACAAACTAATTTATAAACAAGAATATTTTATAAACAAAAGAAAAAAAATGCAATATGAGAACTAAGAATATTCCAAAACAAAATAATTATAAAATGTCAAAGGTTTAGGCCACAATATGCCAAAAAAATGTTAACCAACAAGTAGTTATGTACCTTTTGGGTATAATAAGGACATTTGAGAGACAGTTCACTAACCTGTTTTATGAAATTATAATAGTGATATGCATGGATTTCATGACAGTAATGAAATGCACATATTGATGCCACGTGGAGATTGTACTACTGTGCATATGTGCCAAACAATATAATACAGTGTAGCAAAATGAAATGGTGCCTTAATTTGTTTTCTTTTGAGCTTTGGAAACGGAATGCCTTGCTGTATCTTTTATTCCACTTTTCACTGTTGTACTTGCTGGATCAGCAATACATATGAAATAATTGTAATAAACAAATAATACTATTCAGTAATACTGAGTCAATGCTGAGTTCATTTACCAACTACATTGGTAAATCATCTTGTCCAGAACATAATCCTGATCAATTAGTTTACTACTCTGACATCTGACAACCTATGAGAATCAAAGTAAAGAAATTTAAAGACCTCTTTTCTAGAAGTCCTCCAAATAGACAGGGCCTCTTTTGTAAATGGTGGACAACAGAAAATAGAGAAATAGAGCAGCCTGTTTTCTCAAATTCCAACAAGAAACCTCTTTTGTAGAACTTTTGGAATTTCTTGATGTTGTAAGGGGCAAGGTCTTAAAAACATCTTCAAGAAAGGAATAAGTAGATAAAGGAGATCGTACCCATAAAGAAAAGCCCAAAGCCGACTCTTGACACGTTGATAGAGGAAGTAAATGGTCAGACCAAGTGAAATGGCCACCTGAAAAGTGGGCCCATCTTCGGTAGGAAACAACACAGTACACCGAGAGCAACAAATGCAACTGCATTCTTCAAAACGACCTTTCTATATGGAGTCTCAAAGTGACTAGAGATAAATTGGAAAACCCAAGATTGTGAAGCCTCCTTCAACTTCTTGTCAAGGTTGAATTTAGGGTTTTTCCTCTCAAAAAAGGCTTCCATGACGATAGTGTCATGTGCTGATTCAATTGCATCTATGCTTGGCTTATGACCAGCATATTTATTTATGAGAAAATTTCTAGCTGCTTGAATTTCTTCTGGGGATGCATCCCGCCGGACCCCTAGCCGTTGGTAAGGATCCTTGATATTTATTCGAGGAAATATACCTAAATATATTAGCTACTAAATTACTAATGTTAGCACAAACTTATGAAATATTAATTAAAAAAATTTGTTGCAAACATTGATGTTATTTATAAACTCCACAAGGATAAAAATTACTCACTGAAATGAAAAATAATTTGTTTGCATTAGGGTCATCAACCTCAATCATTAGAGTCGATTATTCTTGTCCTTCTATTTTTATTTCTTTATTATCTCAGGGCTTTAGGAAAAATCCCCCAAAATTTATATCATTTGGCAGCAAAACTATGGTTGGAGATCCTAATCCTGTAATCCACCACTTGACACGGTCATGGTAAAGACATGTTCCAACAAAAGTGGAAAGCATCACCCCTACCATTTTCAGTCCTAGCAGTAACTTTGCAAGAAAATAATAGATAAGATATAATTTGTAAACATGGTAAAATTCTTGAAAATAATTTAACAAAGGTCCTCATCAAATCCCAAATATTGATACCGATACACACATTTTATTTTTCTTTTTTTCAGTGCAATATATT